>CAWUFW010016964.1:0-284713 GCA_963921515.1 Calotriton arnoldi | reverse complement strand
CAATCAAATTTCAGTAGGATTCGCAAGTCCACGCAAGGACTTGTGTCCACAGATATCTATATTTTTTAAGCTTAAATATCTCTGAAACTACTGAACAATTTTACACCAAATCACAAAATGCATGCTTTCTGGCCCAACATCTAACTTTGTGCCAAATTTGGTGTAATTCTGTTCAACGGTTCGGGCTGTAGTCGTGTTCAAAAAATGAAAAATCCCCATAGACATAACATGGGGAAAATGTGTTTTGGGACCCCGCTTTTTTCTGTGCCCCGCTTAACGGATCACCCCAAAACTTTCAACAGAGCAGCTGAACCAAAAAGGGTACGTTTTTTGAAAATTTCGTGAAGATTCATCAAGCGGCACTAAAGTTATTGGCAAAACAAAAAATGCTTTTTCTTTGGAGACTATGGTCCTAACTATAATTATAACTATAAATACCTATTGTCAGTAGGTAATCTGTGTGTATATAAATATATATATTCACTGAAAAAACCACAGGTTTCAGGGACGTTATAGTTAGTTGGACATTTCACTCGTACAAAACCATAGAAATTCGGACGTTATACTTAGTTCAGCTAACTATAACTTGCACCCCCGCAATGCACTGCTGATGACGTCACATATTACATCACTCATGACATGGTCAGTGACATCATTGATGACATCACTGATGACATCTCAAATGACATCACTGATGACATCATCCAGTGACTGTGTGTTTCTGTAAAGTTTAAATATGTTTGATATATAGGCCAAGCTGTATTGAAGAATGAGTGTCTCAATGGATGATTTAGTAGGTGCGTGACTGACTCTATAAGTGAGAGATTAAACGTATCTTACTGAATGCATGGGTTACTGACTAAACTGTGTGAATGTCTGTATCAGTCTGTCTGTTGGTGTGTAAGCAGCTGCATGGGTTGGTGAATAGCTACATGAGTGTCTATATGGGTTATTGATTGGTTGTCTGAGTATCTGTATGGGTGCCTCAGTGTTTGTGTGGGTGGTGGGTGTGTGACTCTGTGCATAGATGTGTGAGTGGGTGATTCACTGTGTGTATGGATTCAAGAGTGCATCTGTAAAGGGCTGTATGGGTGGGTGAGTGTGTGTATAGGTGTGTTGGTGAGTGAATGGATGTCTCAGTGGTACATGTGTGAGTAACTACATATGTGAAAGGCAGTATATGTGAGTGTTGGAGTATATAAATGACTATATGTGAGAGTGAGTGATTGTGAGAGTGGCTGTATGGATGAGTGTGTGCTTCTATCAGTGATTGTATAAGAGCGTAAGTATGTGTTAATATCTGTATGAGTAAGTGAGGTGGTGTGTGTATAATTGTATAGGTGAGTAAATGGTAGTGTGATTAATTCTTTGAATGACTGACTAGGTGTGCGAGTAACTCTATTGTTGAGTGGTGGTGTGTGAGTGTCTATATAGGTGTATGAGTGCATATGATAGTCCTGTACTGATGAGTGACCGAAAGTATGAGTGACTGTATGGGTGAGTGAGTGGATGTGTGTATAGACCTAAGAATCAGTGAGTGGGTACGTAGTTATTGGTGTTGGAGTGTCTATGGTTTTGAGAATGGCAGTCTGTAATTTAGAGTGGGTGTATCAAAGGTTATATTAGGGTGTGAGAAGATGCATCAGATTATCACGTGGATGATGTCATCAGTGATGTAATTTGAGATGTCATCAGTGATGTCATCAGTGATGTCACTGACCATGTCATGAGTGATGTAATATGTGACGTCATCAGCAGTGCATTGCGGGGGCGCTAGTTATAGTTAGCTGAACTAACTATAACGGCCGAATTTCTCTGGTTTTGTACGAGTGAAATGTCCAACTAACTAAAACGTCCCTGAAACCTGTGGTTTTTTCAGTGAATTTCTAAGGTTTTTTAAATGCTAATTTCTAACTATAACGTCCCTGAAACCTATGGTTTTTTCAGAGAATTTCAAAGGTTTTTTAAATGCTAATTTCTAACTATAACGTCCCTGAAACCTGTGACTTTTTCAGTGAATTTCAAAGGTTTTTTAAATGCTAATTTCTAACTATGCCTACAGAGGTAGGACATGTGCAGAAAGAGGAATAAAGGTACAGAAAGAAGCAAGAGAAATGCAAAAAGAGGCAACAGAAGTCCAGAAAGTCGAAGAAAGGTGCAGAAAGAAGCAAGAAATGTGCACAAAGAACCAACAGAGGAGCAGAAAGAGGCCTTGTTGCAAAGTCATCCTGTGCCCCCAACATTTTGCTGACGGGTACTGGTGGTAACTGACTCTGACTAACCAGGCCTAGAGCCAGTGCTATGCTAAAAGACACTTAGAATACAGTGAAAACACCTACATACACTAGGGAACACTATGCGTTGGGGTAACCCTGTGATTGGCATGACCTCCTCTGTAAGGCCCTAGTACATAATAGGGCAGGGGGATTAAAACTACCTCTAAGTCAGAGGTGCAGAAAGACGCTTCTTTAAGTAGTAGTCACGTTTGCAGAGTGGTGGAGAAAGGGTGCTGGGCCTCTGACCAGCGCTCAAGAATTCCGAGGCATATGACTTACAGGAGGTACCAGGAGGGCTTCTTGGCCCCCAAAGTCCCTCCGGAGTAAATTGGACTTCATCCCCCATCCCGTAGTCTGCCAGGAGGCATGGTTGCAGAGTGGTGGAGAAAGGGGGGCATGTCCTCCTTAGACGTCTTAGCAATGCCACTGTGTGGGAATTACTGCAGGTAAAAAGAGGGGTAGTTGGCCCCCAACGACAACCTTGGGGGCCAACTACCCCTCCTATTACCTCCAGTAAGTCCCACACAGCAGGATTGCTAAGTTCTCATAGCAGGCCACGCCTCCTTTGCCCACCACTCTGCAAACGCGCTCCCTGGTGCGCTCTTGGATGGGGATTGAACTCCCCTTCGCTGCTGGGGGTCCTTTGGGGGCCAGCTAGCCTACGTCTTACCTCCAGTAAGCCCCACACAGTGGAGTTGCTGAGAGGTGGACAAAGGCCATGCCCCTTTCCCCACCACTCTGCAAACGCGTCTCCTGGCGCGTTCTAAGTTGGGGTATTAAGTCCCCTTCATTCCTGAGGGTCCCTGGGGGCCAACTAGCCCACCAGGTACCTCCTGTATGCGCCACAGAGCTGCGTTGCAGAGTGGTGGTCCGAGGACTCGCCCCCTTTCTACACCACTCTGCAAATGCAGCTTCTGGCGCACTGCTGCTCGGGTGATGAAGTCCACTTGTGTCCTGAGGTCCTCAGGACACAAGAGGACCTCATCACCCCACCACCAGTGCGCCAAGAGGCACGTTTGCAGAGTGGTGTAAAAAAGGGGCGTGGCCTTGGACCACCTCTCTGCAACGCAGCTCTGTGGCGCATACTGGAGGTACCTGGTGGGCTAGTTGGCCCTCAGGGACCCTCAGTATTCAAGGGGAATTAATTCCCCAAGTTACAATGCACCAGGGGGTGCATTTGCAGAGTGATGCAGGGAGGGGGCGGGGCCTCCGGCGAGATGCCGGCTTTTTTTTAATTTCATTTTTTTAGAAGGGGGGCTGTGTGGCCCCCCTTCTTTGACAATATTTGGGGCCCTGGGGACCCCATCCCCAGGGCCTGACCCGTTTTTTTGGGAAAAAATAAATAAACGGAAAGGGGGCCATGCGGCCCCCCTCCTGAGGCCAATTTTGGCCCCGGGGACCCCATCCCCCGGGGCATGGCCACATATTTACTTTTTTATTTTTAAATTTTTTTAAGGAGGGGGGCTGCGTGGCCCCCCTCCTGAGGCCTCAATTGGCACCGGGGACCCCATCCCCGGGGCTGTGCCTCTTTTTAAAAAAAAAAAAATTATGTTTTATTGAGGGAGGGGGGCCACGTGGCCCCCCTCCCGGGCCACTTCTGGCCCCGGGGACCCCATCCCCCAGGCCTGGCCTCATGTTGGGGACCATGGGGGGAGCCCCAATGCCCCCACGGTCCCGCCGGCTCCCCGGCTCCTGCGGGAGCCGGCATTGCTTTGAGCAAGGGAGCTGCTGACATGCAGCTCCCCTTGCTCAAAGCAATTCTGCTTGCTTCCTTGAAGTGAGAGCAGGTTTCCCTGCTCTCGCTTCAAGGAAGCAAAGCAGAGTTTGCTATGGCAGGGCGGGAGCTGTGCTCCTGCCCTGCCATAGCAAACAGCAGTGTCCCGGGGGTGGGCACCCCGGGACACTGCAGGAGCCAGCCCTGGGGGGTGGCGGTCCCCAGGGCCATCGATGGCTCCTGGAGGGGGGCCGCGCGGCCCCCCTCCCTCCATTTCAAAGCCCCGGGGAGCTGGTGGTCCCCGGGGCCTGGGGGTCCACAACGGACCCCCGTATTTAAATATTGAATGCCTGAGGAGGTGGTGGTCCCCAGGGCAGTGTGGGGAGGGGGTTGGGACCCCCCCACGCATTTTTCAACAAAGCCTTGGGGAGGTGGCACCCCTGGGGCTGCGGGGGGCCGTGTGCCCCCCACATTCAATTTCATAAGCCCCGGGGAGGTGGCAGTTCCCGGGGCTGCAGGGGCCCCCTTGGGCCCCAGCAAATAAATCAATGATTGCCCCCGGGACCTGGCCCACCCGGGGGCTTTTTGAAAACAAAGTGCGGGAGCCCGCGCTATGTTTTTTTAAAATTTTCACGGCAGGATTCGCAACCCCAACGCGAATTCTGCTGTTTTAAAAAAAAAAAAAATGCTTCTTTTGGCCCTGGGGGTCCTTGTGGGACCCCCTGAGCAGGCCTAGGGGGTCAGCGTGTTTCTACCCTGCCCCCTTTTCTTCTTTTTCATGAGTTTTTTTTCTGATTTCTTGTGACTCTGTTACCGAGTCACAAGATGGCTGCCAACACTTCCTGATTTGGAATGTTGGCAGCCAATCAGAATTGAGCTCATGCTCGGGAGGGGTCACGAATCCTCCTCGGTGCTCAGATATTGATATTTTTTCTTTTTTTAATTTCTCAGGAACTACTGAACGGATTTACACCATTTATCAAAAAGGGCTCTTTCTGAAGCAAGCCCTACCTTTTTGCCAAATTTGGTGTAATTCCGTTCAGCAGTTCGGGCTGTAGCTTTGTCTAAAGTTTCCTATGGAAAATTACATGGGGAAAACGCATTTTGGGACCCCCCTTTTTTCTCGGCCCCCGCTTGTCGAATCACCCCAAAACGTTCGAGACAGGAGCCGACCGGAGCGCCCCACTAGTTTTGAAAATTTCTCGAACATTCGTCAAACGACGTCAAACTTATTGGGAAAACAAAAAACGCTTTGCCTATGGAAACTAGGTCCTAACTATAACTACCTACTGGCGACCGCCAGTAGGTTATATATATATATATATATATATTCACTGAAAAAAACCATAGGTTTTAGGGACAGTTTTAGTTACTTGGACATTGCACTCGTACAAAACCCGTGAAATTCCCCCGTTATAGTTAGTTCAGCTAACTATAACTCGCGCCTCGCAATGCACTGCTGATGACGTCACATATTACATCACTCATGACATGGTCAGTGACATCACTGATGACATCACTGATGACATCTCAAATGACATCACTGATGACATCATCCAGTGACTGTGTGTTTCTGTAAAGTTTAAATATTTTTAATATATATAGGAAAAGACGTATTGAAGAATGAGTGGGTGTGTAAGTGTCTGTATGGATGATTTAGTAGGTGCGTGACTGACTCTATAAGTGAGTGATTTAACGTATCTTACTGAATGCATGGGTTAGTGACTAAACTGGGTGAATGTCTGTATCCGTCTGTCTGTTGCTGTGTAAGTGGCTGCATGTGTTTGTGAATAGCTAAATGAGTGTCTATATGAGTTATTGAATGCTTGTCTGAGTATCTGTATGGGTGCCTGAGTGTTTGTGTGGGAGGGGTGTGTGCAACTCTGTGCATAGATTAGTGAGTGGGTGATTCACTGGGTGGATGGTTTCAAGAGTGCATCTGTGATAGACTGTATGGGTGGGTAAGTGTGTGTAAGAGTGTGTTAGTGAGTGAATGTATGTCCCAGTGGTACATGTGTGAGTAACTACATATGTGAAAGGCAGTATATATGTGTGTTGGAGTATATAAATACCTATAAGCAAGAGTGAGTGATTGTGATAGTGGCTGTATGGATGAGTGTGTGCTTGTATCTGTGATTGTATAAGAGCGTAACAATGTGCTACTATTTGTATGAGTAAGTGAGCTGGTGTGTGTATAACTGTATAGGTGAGTAAATGGCAGTGTGTTTAATTATTTGCATGACTGACTAGGTGTGTGAGTATCTCTATGGATGAGTGGCGTTGTTTGAGTGTCTATATAGGAGTAAGAGTGCATATGATAGTCCTGTACTGAGTGACCGTAAGTATGAGTGACTGTACGGGTGAGTGAGTGGATGTGTGTGTGTAGACCTAAGAATCAGTGAGTGGGTATGTAGTTATTGGTGTTGGAGTGTCTATGGTTTTGCGAATGGCAGTCTGTAATTTAGAGTGGGTGTATCAAAGGTTATATTAGGGTGTGAGGAGGTGCATCAGATTATCACGTGGATGATGTCATCAGTGATGTCATTTGAGATGTCATCAGTGATGTCATGAGTGATGTCACTGACCATGTCATGAGTGATGTAATATGTGACGTCATCAGCAGTGCATTGCGGGGCGCGAGTTATAGTTAGCTGAACTAACTATAACGGGGGAATTTCACGGGTTTTGTACGAGTGCAATGTCCAAGTAACTAAAACTGTCCCTAAAACCTATGGTTTTTTCAGTGAATTTCAAAGGTTTTTTAAATGCTAATTTGTAACTATAACGTGTCTGAAACCTATGGTTTTTTCAGTGAATTTCAAAGGTTTTTAAATGCTAATTTGTAACTATAACGTGTCTGAAACCTATGGTTTTTTCAGTGAATTTCAAAGGTTTTTTAAATGCTAATTTCTAACTATAACGTGCCTGAAACCTACGGTTTTTTCAGTGAATTTCAAAGGTTTTGTAAATGACAATTTTTAAATGTATTAATTGTTATATTAATTTTTTTCATACTGATTTACTACATTTTTAGAAACAATTTTTTTACATATTTTATTTTTAAATTACATTGTAATTACATTATACATTACATTACAAAAATACTTTCTCAGAATGAATTACTTTAGTTTAAATACTTTGCAGATAGGCAATAGACTTTTAAGTACAGTAGTTACAGTTGTTGCAATGGGCAACACATTTTCAAACACAATGCAACATTCAGCTCAATGTGAATTTCTAGTTAAATGCAATTAGTTACTTTATGGATTACTTTTGTAACCACAGGACTGGATCCTAGATTCAGTCCTGGTACATCTCCTGTAAACAGTTGAGTAAAAGCGTTTTGGTTACAGTCGTGATTTTTAAGGAATATTATTGTATTTTAAAAGTTGACACTTAGAAACTTTTTCTCATAGAATCACCAATGTTATCCTATGGAAGGAAATTCACTTAGCAGGTAAAAACTGTTATCGTTACTTTTTCTTACTCAGTGTTGGATCCTGGATCCAGCACTGGTGCATCTCCTGTAAACAGTTGAAAAAATGCGCTTAAGTCATACAGGCGATTTTTAAGGAATATTTGTAGTTTGTGAAAAACAACACTTTGAAACTTTTTGCTGAAAACCAGTCAATCTTAGCCTATGAAGGAAATTCAAGTTACCGGTAAGTACGGTTAAAATTACTTTTGAGGATCAGTACTGGGCTGAAAGATGCAGCACTGAGGTCTCTCCTGATAACAGGTGAGTAAATCGGAATTCGTATTTCGGCTGATTTTAGAGGAATATTTTAAAGTTCCAAAACTCCACACTTAGAAGAATTTCCAAGTGAAACCAGTCAATGTTAGCCTATGGAAGGAAATTCAAGTTACTGGTAAGTACGGTTAAAATTACTTTTCAGGACCAGTACTGGGCTGAAAGATGCAGCACTGAGGTCTCTCCTGATAACAGGTGAGTAAATCAGAATTTGGATTTCGAGCTGATTTTAGAGGAATATTTGTATGTTTCAAAAATCAACACTTAGAAACTTTTTCAGCAAAAAGCAGGCAATGATATCCTATGGAAGGAAATTCAAGTTACTGGTAAGTACGGTTAAAATTACTTTTGAGGATCAGTACTGGGCTGAAAGATGCAGCACTGAGGTCTCTCCTGATAACAGGCGAGTAAATCGGAATTCGTATTTCGGCTGATTTTAGAGGAATATTTTAAAGTTCCAAAACTCCACACTTAGAAGAATTTCCAAGTGAAACCAGTCAATGTTAGCCTATGAAGGAAATTCAAGTTACCGGTAAGTACGGTTAAAATTACTTTTCAGGATCAGTACTGGGCTGAAAGATGCAGCACTGAGGTCTCTCCTGATAACAGGTGAGTAAATCGGAATTCGTATTTCGGCTGATTTTAGAGGAATATTTTAAAGTTCCAAAACTCCACACTTAGAAGAATTTCCAAGTGAAACCAGTCAATGTTAGCCTATGAAGGAAATTCAAGTTACCGGTAAGTACGGTTAAAATTACTTTTCAGGACCAGTACTGGGCTGAAAGATACAGCACTGAGGTCTCTCCTTATAACAGGTGAGTAAATCGGAATTCGTATTTCGGCTGATTTTAGAGGAATATTTTAAAGTTCCAAAACTCCACACTTAGAAGAATTTCCAAGTGAAACCAGTCAATGTTAGCCTATGAAGGAAATTCAAGTTACCGGTAAGTACGGCTAAAATTACTTTTCAGGACCAGTACTGGGCTGAAAGATGCAGCACTGAGGTCTCTCCTGATAACAGGTGAGTAAATCGGAATTCGTATTTCGGCTGATTTTAGAGGAATATTTTAAAGTTCCAAAACTCCACACTTAGAAGAATTTCCAAGTGAAACCAGTCAATGTTAGCCTATGGAAGGAAATTCAAGTTACTGGTAAGTATGGTTAGAATTACTTTTCAGGACCAGTACTGGGCTGAAAGATACAGCACTGAGGTCTCTCCTGATAACAGGTGAGTAAATCGGAATTCGTATTTCGGCTGATTTTAGAGGAATATTTGCACAATGGTGAAGGGAGGGGGCGGGGCCTGAGGTTACATCTGTGCAAACGCGCCCCGTGGCGCGTTTAAGTTGGGGGATTAAGTCCCCTTGAATCCTGAGGGTCCCTAGGGGCCAACTAGCCCACCAGGAACCTCCAATATGCGCCAGGGGGCTGCGTTGCAGAGACGTGTAGAGAGGCCACACCCCTTTACACCTCTCTGCAACGCAGCTCTGTGGCGCTTTCTGGATGTACGTGTTGGGCTAGTTGGCCCCAGGGACCCTCAGGATTGAAGGGGATTTAATTCCCCATCTTAAAACGCGCCACGGGGCCTGTTTGCACACATGTCACCTGAAGCCCCGCCCCTCCCTTCACCACTGTGCAAACGCGCCCGTGGCGCGTTTTAAGTTGGGGGATTAAGTCCCCTTGAATCCTGAGGGTCCCCGGAGTCCAACTAGCCCACCATATACCTCCAAAGCGCCACAGAGCTGCGTTGCAGAGAGGTGTAAAAGGGGCGTGGCCTCTGTACACCTCTCTGCAAGGCAGCCCCTGGCGCATACTGGAGGTTCCTGGTGGGCTAGTTGGCCCTCAGGGACCCCAGTATTCAAGGGGAATTCGTTCCCCTCTGCAAACGCGCCAGGGGCGCGTTTGCAGAGTGGTGAAGGAAGGGGCGGGGCCTGCGGGCCCGATCGTTTTTTTTTTTGTTTTTTGTCCCTGAAGGGGGGCTGTGTGGCCCCCTTCCTTTTTCTGTTTTTGGGCCCTGGGGACCCCATCCCCCAGGGCCTTACCCCTTTTTAAATTTCAAAATAAAAAAAAAACGGGAAGGGGGCCGCGTGGCCCCCTTCCCCGGGCCTGTATTGGCCCCGGGGACCCCATCACCCGGGGCATGGCCTCTATTTTTATTTTTAAGATTTTGAGGGGGCTGCGTGGCCCCCTCCTCTGGCCATTTAAGGCCCGGGACCCCATCCCCGGGCCAGCCATACCCTTTTTTTTTATTTTATTATTTTTCAAAACTTTGGGGAGGGGGCCGCGTGGCCCCTCTCCCGGGCCACTACTTGCCCCAGGGACCCCATCCCCCGGGGCCTGGCCTCTCGTTGGGGACTGTGGGGGGGTCCCCAAACCCCCCACAGTCCCGCCGGCTCCCCACGTCCCTTGGGAGCCGGCATTGCTGTTCCACATGGGGAGCAGCTGACATGCTGCTCCCCATGTGGAAAGCAATCGGCTTTGGATATTGGAAGAGAGAGCAGGTTTCCTGCCTCTCTTCCAATATCCAAAGCAAGTTTGCAATGACAGGACGGGAGCCGCGAGGCTCCGTCCTGTCATTGCAAACAGCAGTGTCCCGGGGGTAGGCACCCTGGGACACTGCAGGAGCCGGCCCTGGGGGGTGGTGGTCCCCAGGGCCATCAAGGGCTCCAGGAGGGGGACCGCGCGGCCCCCCTCCCATGGTGTGCACAGCCCCGGGGAGGTGGTGGTCCCCGGGGCTCTGGGGGTCCGTAACGGACCCCCATATTTAAATGTTTAGTGCCCCGGGAGGTGGCGGTCCCCGGGCGTGTGGGGGCTGGAGCCCCCACACAGGTTTTTCATTTAAAAAAAGAAGCCCCGGGAGGTGGTGGTCCCCGGGGCTGCGGAGGGCTCAGAGCCCTCCCGCACCATTATGCATAAAGCCCCGGGGGTGGTGGTCCCCAGGGCTTGGGGGCCCTTAGAGGCCCCCACACATAAAATTAACCCCCCCAGCATGCCCCCGGGACTTGGCCCACCCGGGGCCAGTGACATCGAAGCGCGGGAGACCGCGCTTCGATTTTTTTGGCAGGATTCGCGCACCCTGAGCGCATCCTGCCGATTTTTTTTTTTAAAATGCTTTTTTTGCCCAGGGGGTCCTTGTGGGACCCCTGAGCAGGCCTAGGGGGTTAGGGTGTTTCTACCCTGCCCCCTTTGTGCGTTTTGCGCACTTGTTTCTTTTTTTCTCGGCGGGATACGCGCACCCTAAGCGCATCCCGCCGATTTTTAAAAAAAATCTTTTTCTGCCCAGGGGTCCTTGTGGGACCCCTGAGCAGACCTAGGGGTCAGGGTGTTTCTACCCTGCCCCCTTTTGCGCTTTGCGCACTTGTTTCTGTCCCTCGGTTCTACCGAGGGACAAAATGGCTGCCAACACTTCTTGATTTGGAGTGTTGACAGCCAATTAGCATGCAGCTCGTGATCGGGAGGGTACGCGGATCCGACGCGCCCATAGATATATATGTGATTTTAATTGTGAATTTCTCAGGAACTACTGAACGGATTTACACCATTTTAGCAAAAGGCACCAGTCTGAACCAAGGGCTACCTCTTTGCCAAATTTGGGGTAATTCCGTTCAGCAGTTCAGGCTGTAGCTGCGACTAAAGGTTCCTATGGAAAAATGAATGGGGAAAATGCGTTTTGGGACCCCCTTTTTCTCGGCCCCCGCTTGACGTATCACCCCGAGACTTTCAGGGTAGGAGCGGACCGGAGCGCCCCAACAAGTTGGAAGCTTCACGAAGATTCGTCAACCGACGCCAACGTTATTGCAAATAGAATGTCGCGGATTTCCTATGGATAATAGGTTGTAACTATAACTATCTACTGGCGACCGCTAGTAGATATATATATATATATATATATATATATATATATATATATATATATATATATATATATATATATTTATTTATCTAAAAACAATACCCTTTCAGTCATAGAGTGACACATAAATTATGCAAAAAGAAGCAGAGAACTCTGGGTAGCTCTCAAGCTTAGGTGGAAAGCAGCTCCTGTATAGAGCACTCTCAACACCAGCGACACTCTAGATCTGCTCACCTCAAATGTCTGCTTTTCTATCAAAGTCTTTAAGCATAGGATTAGCACAGTGCCATCCACGCTGAGAAAGAAAGGGACAAAGTCTTTTGCCATTTCTACAGCAAAGTCTTTAAGCATAGGACTAGCACAGTGCTGTCCATGCCGAGCTGTAAAATGACAAAAGCCAATTACCACTCCAGGCACACATTTGAGATGAGCAGATCTAGAGTGTCGCTGGTGTTGAGAGTGCTCTATACAGGAGCTGCTTTCCACCTAAACTTGAGAGCTACCCAGAGTTCTCTGCTTCTTTTTGCATAATTTATGCGTCACTCTATGCCTGAAAGGGTATTGTTTTGACTTATACTGGGTGCTCCCTTGTGTCTGGACAAAGCTATACCTCTCTGAAGAGCTCTAAGTAGAGCGAAACACTGTGTCAGGGGTTGCCTTTACTCATTTCAGGTTGGCTTGGATGGTATTTTACCAATTCAAAGCTGTAATACTGTGCCTGGAGTGGTAATTGGCTTTTGTCATTTTACAGCTCGGCATGGACAGCACTGTGCTAGTCCTATGCTTAAAGACTTTGCTGTAGAAATGGCAAAAGACTTTGTCCCTTTCTATCTCAGCGTAGATTGCACTGTGCTAATCCTATGCTTAAAGACTTTGATAGAAAAGCAGACATTTGAGGTGAGCAGATCTAGAGTGTCGCTGGTATTGAGAGTGCTCTATACAGGAGCTGCTTTCCACCTAAACTTGAGAGCTACCCAGAGTTCTCTGCTTCTTTTTTATATATATGTATATATGTATATGTATATATATATATTATCTACTGGCGGTCGCCAGTAGATAGTTATAGTTACAACCTATTATCCATAGGAAATCCGCGACATTCTATTTGAAATAACTCTCTTGCCGGTTGACGTATCTTTGCAAAATGTTCAAACTTTATGGCCCGCTCCGGTCCGCTCCTACCCTGAAAGTCTCGGGGATTCGTCAGCGGGGGCCGAGAAAAAGGGGTCCCAAAACGCGTTTCCCCATGCAATTTTCCATAGGAAACTTTAGACACGGCTACAGCCCGAACTGCTGAACGGAATTACACCAAATTTGGCAAAGAGGTAGTTCTTGGTTCAGAAAGAACCCTTTTGTTAAATGGTGTAAATCCGTTCAGTAGTTGCTGAGAAAATCAAAAGTAAAAAGATAGTGATATCTATGGCCGAGTAGGGTCCGCGTACCCTCAGCGCACCCTGCGCGCACCGTCCCGATCACGAGCTGCATGTTAATTGGCTGTCAGCTGGCTGTCAACATTCTGATTCAGGAAATGTTGGCAGCCATTTTGTCCCTCGGTAGAACCGAGGGACAGAAACAAGTGCGCAAAGCGCACAAAGGGGGCAGGGTAGAAACACCCTGACCCCCTAGGTTTGCTCAGGGGGTCCCACAAGGACCCCCTGGGCAAAAAAAAAAAAATAATAATTTTTTAAAAATCGGCAGGATGCGCTCAGGGTGCGCGAATCCTGCCGAGAATCGAAGCGCGGTCTCCCGCGCTTCGATTGCATTTGCCCCCGGGTGGCCCAAGTCCCGGGGGCATGGTGAGGGGGTTAAATTTATGTATGGGGGCCTCAAGGGCCCCCAAGCCCCGGGGACTGCCACCCCCGGGGCTTTCTTTTGAAAATGGTGCGGGAGGGCTCTGAGCCCTCCCGCAGCCCCGGGACCACCACCTCCCCGGGGCTTCTTTTTTTGCCATTTAAAAACCTGTGTGGGGGCTCCAGCCCCCACACGCCCGGGACCGCCACCTCCCGGGGCACTAACAAATTAAAATGAGGGTCCGTTTTGGACCCCGAAGCCCCGGGGACCACCACCTCCCCGGGGCTGTGCTGATGTAGGGAGTGGGGCCGCGCGGCCCCCTCCTGGAGCCCTTGATGGCCCTGGGGACCACCACCCCCAGGGCCGGCTCCTGCAGTGTCCCGGGTGCCTACCCCCGGGACACTGTAGTTTGCTATGGCAGGACGGGAGCCTCGCGGCTCCCGTCCTGCCATAGCAAGCTGCTTTGGATATTGGAAGAGAGAGCAGGAAACCTGCTCTCTCTTCCAATATCCAAGCACATTGCTTTCCACATGGGGAGCTGCATCTTAGCAGCTCCCCATGTGGAAAGCAATGCCGGCTCCCAAGGGACGCGGGGAGCCGGCGGGACTGTGGGGGATTGGGGACCCCCCACAGTCCCCAACGGAGAGGGCCAGCCCCGGGGATGGGGTCCCTGGGGCAAGTAGTGGCCCGGGAGGGGGGCCACGCAGCCCCCTCCCCAAAAAAAAATAAAAAAAAAACCGAAAGGCCGGCCCCGGGGGATGGGGTCCCCGGGGCCATAAATGGCCTGAGGAGGGGGCCACGCAGCCCCCTCCAAAGAAAAAAAAAAAAAACGAGGCCATGCCCCGGGGATGGGGTCCCCGGGGCCTATACAGGCCCAGGGAAGGGGGCCACGCGGCCCCCTTCCCGTTTTTTTTTAAATATTTAATTAAAAAAAGGGGTAAGGCCCTGGGGGATGGGGTCCCCAGGGCATAAAAACTGGAAAAAGGAAGGGGGGCCACAGAGCCCCCGTTCAGGGGACAAAAATTTATTTATTTTTAAAAACGATCGGGCCCGCAGGCCCCGCCCCCTTCCTTCACCACTCTGCAAACGCGCCCCCTGGCGCGTTTGCAGATGGGGAAGTAATTCCCGTTCAATACTGGGGGCCCCTGGGGCCAACTAGCCCACCAGGAACCTCCAGTATGCGCCAGGGGCTGCCTTGCATAGAGGTGTACAGAGGCCACGCCCCTTTTACACCTCTCTCCAACGCAGCTCTGTGGCGCTTAATGGAGGTAGCTGGTGGGCTAGTTGCACCCCAGGGACCCTCAGGATTTAAGGGGACTTAATCCCCCGACTTAAAACGCGCCACGGGGCGCGTTTGCACAGATGTCACCTCAGGCCCCGCCCCCTCCCTTCACCATTGTGCAAATATTCTTCTAAAATCATCCGAAATATGAATTCCGATTTACTCACCTGTTATAAGGAGAGACCTCAGTGCTGTATCTTTCAGCCCAGTACTAATCCTGAAAAGTAATTTTAACCGTACTTACCAGTAACTTGAATTTCCTTCCATAGGATATCATTGACTGGTTTCACTTGGAAATTCTTCTAAGTGTGGAGTTTGGAACTTTAAAATATTCCTCTAAAATCAGCCGAAATACGAATTCCGATTTACTCACCTGTTATCAGGAGAGACCTCAGTGCTGCATCTTTCAGCCCAGTACTAATCCTGAAAAGTAATTTTAACCGTACTTACCAGTAACTTGAATTTCCTTCCATAGGATATCATTGCCTGCTTTTTGCTGAAAAAATTTCTAAGTCTTGATTTTTGAAACATACAAATATTCCTCTAAAATCAGCCGTAATCCGAATTCCGATTTACTCACCTGTTATAAGGAGAGACCTCAGTGCTGCATCTTTTAGCCCAGTACTGGTCCTGAAAAGTAATTTTAACCGTACTTACCAGTAACTTGAATTTCCTTCCATAGGCTAACATTGACTGGTTTCACTTGGAAATTCTTCTAAGTGTGGAGTTTTGGAACTTTAAAATATTCATCTAAAATCAGCCAAAATACGAATTCCGATTTACTCACCTGTTATCAGGAGAGACCTCAGTGCTGCATCTTTCAGCCCAGTACTAATCCTGAAAAGTAATTTTAACCGTACTTACCAGTAACTTGAATTTCCTTCATAGGCTAACATTGACTGGTTTCACTTGGAAATTCTTCTAAGTGTGGAGTTTTGGAACTTTATAATATTCCTCTAAAATCAACCAAAGTACGAATTCCAATTTACTCACCTGTTATCAGGAGAGAACCCAGTGCTGCATCTTTTAGCCCAGCACTGACCCTGAAAAGTAATTTTAACCGTACTTACCAGTAACTTATATTTTCTTCCATAGGAATCCATTGTCTGGTTTTCAGCAGAAAAGTTTCAAAGTGTCGATTTTCACAAACTACAAATATTCCTAAAAATCGCCTGTATGACTTAAACGCATTCTTTCAACTGTTTACAGGAGATGCACCAGTGCTGGATCCAGGATCCAACACTGAGTAAGAAAAGTAACGATAACAGTTTTTAACTTCTAAGTGAATTTCCTTCCATAGGATAACATTGGTGATTCTATGAGAAAAAGTTTCTAAGTGTGAACTTTTAAAGTACAATAATATTCCTTAAAAATCACGACTGTAACCAAAACGCTTTTACTCAACTGTTTACAGGAGATGTACCAGGACTGAATCTAGGATCCAGTCCTGTGGTTAGAAAAGTAATCCATAAAGTAACTAATTGCATTTAACTAGAAATTCACATTGAGCTGAATGTTGCATTGTGTTTGAAAATGTGTTGCCCATTGCAACAACTGTAACTACTGTACTTAAAAGTCTATTGCCTATGTGCAAAGTATTTAAACTAAAGTAATTCATTCTGAGAAAGTATTTTTTGTAATGTAATGTATAATGTAATTACAATGTGATTTAAAAATAAAATATGTAAAAAAAAATTGTTTCTAAAAATGTAGTAAATCAGTATGAAAAAATTTAAATAACAATTAATACATTTAAAAATTGACATTTACAAAACCTTTGAAATTCACTGAAAAAACCGTAGGTTTCAGACATGTTATAGTTACAAATTAGCATTTAAAAAACCTTTGAAATTCACTGAAAAAACCATAGGTTTCATGGACGTTATAGTTACAAATTAGCATTTAAAAAACCTTTGAAATTCACTGAAAAAACCATAGGTTTTAGGGACAGTTATAGTTAGTTGGACATTGCACTCGTACAAAACCCGTGAAATTCCCCCGTTATAGTTAGTCCAGCTAACTATAACTCGCGCCTCACAATGCACTGCTGATGACGTCACATATTACATCACTCATGACATGGTCAGTGACATCACTGATGACATCACTGATGACATCTCAAATGACATCACTGATGACATCATCCACGTGATAATCTGATGCACCTCCTCACACCCTAATATAACCTTTGATACACCCACTCTAAATTACAGACTGCCATTCGCAAAACCATAGACACTCCAACACCAATAACTACATACCCACTCACTGATTCTTAGGTCTACGCACACATCCACTCACTCACCCGTACAGTCACTCATACTTATGGTCACTCAGTACAGGACTATCATATGCACTCATACTCCTATATAGACACTCAAACACCGCCACTCATCCATAGAGGTACTCACACACCTAGTCAGTCATGCAAATAATTAAACACACTACCATTTACTCACCTATACAGTTATACACACACCAGCTCACTTACTCATACAAATACTAGCACATTCTTACGCTCTTATACAATCACTGATACAAGCACACACTCATCCATACAGCCACTATCACAATCACTCACTCTGCTTATAGCTATTTATATACTCCAACACACATATATACTGCCTTTCACATATGTAGTTACTCACACATGTACCACTGGGACATACATTCACTCACTAACACACTCTTACACACACTTACCCACCCATACAGTCTATCACAGATGCACTCTTGAAACCATCCACCCAGTGAATCACCCACTCACACATCTATGCACAGAGTTGCACACACTCCTCCCACACAAACAATCAGGCACCCATACAGATACTCAGACAAGCATTCAATAACTCATATAGACACTCATGTAGCTATTCACAAACACATGCAGCCACTTACACAGCAACATACAGACGGATACAGACATTCACCCAGTTTAGTCACTAACCCATGCATTCAGTAAGATACGTTAAATCACTCACTTATAGAGTCAGTCACGCACCTACTAAATCATCCATACAGACACTTACACACCCACTCATTCTTCAATACGTCTTTTCCTATATATATAAAAAATATTTAAACTTTACAGAAACACACAGTCACTGGATGATGTCATCAGTGATGTCATTTGAGATGTCATCAGTGATGTCATCAGTGATGTCAGTGACCATGTCATGAGTGATGTAACATGTGACGTCATCAGCAGTGCATTGCGGGCGCGAGTTATAGTTAGCTGGACTAACTATAACGGGGGAATTTCACGGGTTTTGTATGAGTGCAATGTCCAACTAACTATAACTGTCCCTAAAACCTATGGTTTTTTCAGTGAATTTCAAAGGTTTTTTAAATGCTAATTTGTAACTATAACGTCCATGAAACCTATGGTTTTTTCAGTGAATTTCAAAGGTTTTTTAAATGCTAATTTGTAACTATAACATGTCTGAAACCTACGGTTTTTTCAGTGAATATATATATATATATATATATATATTCACTGAAAAAACCACAGGTTTCAGGGACGTTATAGTTAGTTGGACATTTCACTCGTACAAAACCAGAGAAATTCGGGCGTTATAGTTAGTTGAGCTAACTATAACTTGCGTCCCCGCAATGCACTGCTGATGATATCACATATTACATCACTCATGACATGGTCAGTGACATCACTGATGACATCACTAATGACATCATCCAGTAACTGTGTCTTTCTGTAAACTTTACATATGTTTTATATATATATAGGCCAAGGTGTATTGAAGAATGAGTGGGTGTATGACTATCTGAATGGATGATTTAGTAGGTGTGTGACTAACTGTATAAGTGAGTGATTAAACGTGTCTTTCTAATATATGGGTGACTGACTAATCTGTATGAATGTATGTATTAGTCTGTGAGTTGGTGTGTAAGTGGTTGCTTAGGTTGGTGAGTAGCTATATGAGTGTCTATATGGTTTTGTAATTGGTTGTCTGAGTACCTGAATGGGTGCCTGAGTGTCTGTGTGGGTGAGTGGGGTGTGTGTGACTCCCTGAATGGATGTGTGAGTGGGTGATTCACTGGGTCTGTTGGTTCAAGAGTGCATCTGTGAGGGGCAGTATGGGTGGGTGAGTGTGTGTATGGCTGTGTTGGTGACTGAATGGATGTCTCAGTGGTACATATGTGAGTAACTACATATGTGAAAGGCAGTATATGTGAGTGTTGGAGTATAGAAATGACTATATGTGAGAGTGAGTGATTGTGAAAGTGGCTGTATGGATGAGTGTGTGCTTGTGGCAGTGATTGTATAAGAGAGTAAGTATGTGTTAGTATCAGTATAAATAAGTGAGGTGGTGTGTGTATAACTGTGTAGATGAGTAAATGGGAGTGTGATTGATTCTTTGCATGACTAACTAGCTGTGTGAGTAACTGTATGGGTGAGTGGCGGTGTGTGAGTGTTTGTATGGGTGTATGAGTGCATATGATAGTTCCAGTATTGATGAGTGACTGCATGTATGAATGTCTGTATGGATGAGGGAGTGGATGTGTGTGTAGACCTAGGAATCAGTGAGTGGGTATGTAGTAACTGGTATTGGTGTGTCTTTGGTTTAGAAAATGGTAGTCTGTATTTTAGAGTGAGTGTGTCAAAGGTTATATTAGGGTATGAGGAGGTGCATCAGATTCTCACGTGGATGATGTCATCAGTGATGTCATTTGAGATGTCATCAGTGATGTCATCAGTGATGTCACTGACCATGTCATGTGTGATGTAATATGTGACGTCATCAGCAGTGCATTGCGGGGGCGCGAGTTATAGTTAGCTCAACAAACTATAACGGCCGAATTTCTCAAGGTTTTGTACGAGTGAAATGTCCAACTAACTATAAAGTCCCTGAAACCTGTGGTTTTTTCAGTGAATTTCTATAGTTTTTTAAATGCTAATTTCAAACTATAACGTCCCTGAAACCTATGGTTTTTTCAGTGAATTTCAAAGGTTTTTTAAATGGTAATTTTTAACTATAACGTCCCTAAAACCTATGGTTTTTTCAGTGAATTTCAAAGGTTTTATAAATGCTAATTTCTAAGTATAATGTTCAAAAAATAGTTTTTCTTAGTTTAATTGTTTTAAAAATAATGTTTTCTCTTTTCTAATATATATATATATTTTTTTTTTTTATTAAAAAAAAGTGGGTTCGCGTACCGATCATGTACCTGTCTCGGTGGGTGCGTGAATCCAAGCCGCCATATTGGTTAAGTCGTGTAGGATGCGCACTCGTTAAGCGACGGGTGCGCGAATTTCCGCCCCACGTAACGTGACGTACATAGTTCCGGAGGTCGCGCCGAGTGCGCGAATCCATCGCAAATCTTTAAGTTTTAAAAGTATATTTATATAAGTTTAATATGTATATTATAGCAAGAGATTATTTAAACTAATAATAAAAATCATATATTTGTAACTGAAATAATGATAAATTATTGATAAATATATTTTTCGGAAGTCGCGCCGGGTGCGCGATTCCCATGTGACTTTAAAAGAAACAATTTGATTGGATAAGAACCTTTTCATTCTAGAACTTGAAGGACCCCACCCATTTTTTTCTTTCCTTTCAGAGCATCTCAGAAGATAGACCTACTGTTTTATGATCCTCTTTTTTACCTTTTTATGGTGTTTATTTTCTTAATTGAAAAATGGCAGCTGCAAATGTTCCACAGCAAATTCCACCTGAAGAGGAAGAAGAAGAGCTGGTGGAACCACAGAAAAAAAGATATGAGAGTATCGTATGAGCATTTTTCTCAATTCCTGAAGGAGAAAAAAAAGTCAATGCCCGAAAAGTTACCTGCACCATTTGCAAAAACATTCTGTCACGTGGTTCAGAAAAAAAATACTCTTGTGGCATATCATCGATGCTAAAACACTTGCAAACTATTCATCCTCGACAACTAGCAAGAGAACATCTTCGACGAGATGAAGAAAAGTGTCGAACTGAAGACAACACTGCTGGACCAAGCACATCATCTGGTTCTACCACATCTAGCATTCCCAACATCCTTCCTGATTTTGCTAGGCTGGAGTAGCATTGCGTGAAATGTCGCAAAACTCTATGTTTTGGTGAACAATCGGTGGATGCCATCCTCTTTGCTGTTAGGAGCCACCATTGTTATTTTTTTTTTATTCTAATGCAATGATATCCTAATTGCATAATTTGTTGATCATTTTTGCTGTTGGCTCTGTTTAGTTTTTTCATTTTTTTTTTTTTTTTTTAAACACCCAAAAATGTAAAAAAAGAGTTCAAAAAACAAAAAAAATATAAAAGAAAAATAGAAGAAAAAAATGGTTCTTGTCCACCCACTTGGTTTAAAAAAGAAAAATGTGTAAGTGTTGTATGAATTGTGGTAAGTGGAATATATGGAGAAGTGTACAGGTAGTGTATATATGATTGAAGGAGTACATAGGTAATGTCTGGGTGATTGCACGTGTGCATAGCCACTGCCTGAGTGTTTGCGTGAGTGGAGAGGTAAAGTGTGCATGATTGGAGGAGTGCATGAGTAATGCGATTGTATGATTGTAAGGGTAGTGTCTAGGGGATTGGAGTAGTGCAAGGGTAGTGTATGGTGATTTTCTAAATGCATGGGTTATTCCTGCATGATTTCCTGACTGCAGACGTAATCTGTGGGTGATTGGAGGAGTGCATGAGTAATGTCTGAGTGATTACATGAGTGCAACAGTAGTGCCTGAGTGATTGGAGTAGTAAAAGGGTAGTGCATTGTGATTTTGTAAGTGCATAGGTTATGCCTGGGTGATTGCATGAGTGCAGAGGTAATGTGCGGGTGATTGAAGGAGTGCATGGGTAATGCCTGGGTGATTGGAGAAGTGCAAGGATAGTGCATGGTGATTTTATAAGTGCATGGGTAGTGACTGGGTGATTGGAGGAGTGCATGGGTAGTGCATGCGTGATTGGAGCAGTGCATGGGTAGTGCCTGGGTTATTGCATGAGTGGGTGAGCAGTGTCTGGGTGATTGGAGGAGTGCATGGGTAGTGCCTGGGTGATTTTGTAAGTGCTTGGTACCTGCCTGGGTGATTGCAAGAGTGCAGAGGTAATGTATGGGTGATTGGAAGAGTGCATGGGTAATGCTTGACTAATTACATTAGTATATGGGTAATGCCTGGATGATTGCATGAGTGCATGGGTAGCGCCTGGGTGATTGTTAGAGTGCAAGGGAAGTGCGTGGTGATTTTATAAGTGCTTGGGTATTGGCGGAGTGATTGGATAAGTGCATGGCTACTGGCTGGGTGATTGGAGGAGTGTACGCGTGATTGAAGCAGTGCATTGGTAGTGCTTGGGTTATTGCATCAGTGGATGAGTAGTGCTTGGGTGATTGGAGGAGTGCATTTGTAATGCCTGGGTGCTTTTGTAAGTGCATGGGTGATTTTGTAAGTGCATGGGTAATACCTGGGTGATTGCATGAGTTTATGGGTAATGCGTGGATTATTGAATGAGTGCATGGGTAGTGCTTGGATGATTGCATGAGTGCATGGGTAGTGACTGGGTGATTGGAGGAGTGCATGGCTACTGGCTGGGTAATCGAAGGAGTGAATGAGTAGTGTCTGGGTGATTAGAGGATGCATGGGTAGTGCATGGGTGATTGGAGCAGTACATGGGTAGTTCCTGGGTTATTGCATGAGTGGATGAGTAGTGCCTGGTTGATTGCAATAGAGCATGAGTAGTGCCTGGGTGATTTTGTAAGTGCATGGGTATTGCTTGGGTGATTTTGTAAGTGCATAGGTAATGCCTGGGTGATTGCATGAGTTTATGGGTAACGCCTGGATGATTGCATGAGTGTATGGTTAGTGCCTGGGTGATTGCATGAGTGCATGGGTAATTATTCGGTGATTGGAGGAGTGCAAGGGTAGTGCGTGGTGATTTTATAAGTGCTTGGGTAGTGGTGGAGGGATTGGATGAGTGCATGGGAAGTGCTGAGGTGATTGGAGGAGTGAGTTGGTAGAGTTTCAAAAAATGAATGACTGCATTAAAAGTGACTGTAAACATTACTTTATATTATTATGCTTATTACATTATTTCATCTTACCTTGTTTATTGAAGTAGATATCAAACTCATTGAAACTATTTTACAGTTGTTTCATTGTAAACTAAATTTAAAATATTTTCAAACTTTAGTATTACTTTCTGTAAAAGAGAAGAAAAAAACTGTTATTGCATATAATATTTTTGTTTTAAGAACACAACATAATTTTAGAATTACATAACATATTCAGTTTCCCTTTTTGCTGTTTTCAGATTCTATTGAATTTTACCATACACACTGATTTCAATGTTGATCATCATATAACAGCGGGGAAAAAATACAATCAGTAAGATTGTAAAAAAAAACAAATCTGTGTTGACAATATTTACAAGTTCAACTATCTGTTTACCTATCTACAGTTTCTAAATTACATTCTTCAACTACATTAAATGATCTACTTCTCTGAAATACATTTTCTAAAATATACACTCTCATTTAGATCGCGTATCATATAAAGAACAAATATATAAACTACTTGTTTCAAACACAATTTTGCAAACGCAATAAGAATTAGCACAAACAATAATCCAAACAGTAATTCTTCTCATTTTCCCAATAGGCCGAATAATGTTTCTAAATCTATTTTCATTCAAAATATCCAAAATAAACTCGTTAATTCGTGTTCACATCTTCCCAATAGGCTGAATGATGTTTTCAAAACTTTGGCATCAAAATTATTAGATATGAATTTGGTAATTCGTAAGGCAACCGACATTTGAATTCCAAATGGGCATCATTACAATGTGTCCATCCTTTATTGCACTTTAAATACACAGTATAGTGTCCAGATGTTGTAGTAGGTCCATCATGGAAAATAATAGCCACTGCTATAAAAGTCCTTCCTGAAATTGATATTTGAGTTGCCACAAAATTTTAAATTTTGGTTTCCAATTTTCTTCCATCTGCTCTACAACGTTGTAGCATTAAAATGACATATTGTCCAAATCTTTCTATAACTAATGTTGACAACATTTCTGATTTACAATGAGAACATTTCATATCTTGATTAGCTGTTTTTACTAATTTGTTAAAAGACACTGATTTGCAATCTGGTATTGTCAAATATATGAATTGTTCAGTGTCTATTTCAGTGGTAGAAGAAAATGAGCACTCTTCACATTTATGATCCCATATGTAACTTAGTCCAAACAAATTTTCAATTTCAATACCTTCTTCTTCCAATACTGCAAGCATAAACATAAGAAACTCTTGTGCATCTTCTTGTATATTCTGTGTAAATTGCGAAGAACCAGTACATATATCCAAAAGATGCCGAATGCCAGAAGCAGTATGGATTTTAGTTCTATCACTTACCAACTTTTGAAAAAGATGATGTAATAAAGAACACAATCTTTTTCTTGATTTTCCATAACTTTATGATAAAAATCTTCTAGATAAAAGACAACATTTAGAATTACATTAGCATAGCAGTTGATACCTGAACTATTCTCTAACTGGTATACTACAATATCATCAATAGAGTCCATTTTCATTTTCTTGGCAGCTTTATGCTTCTCTTCAATTGTTTTCTTTTTTTCAATCTCACTAGAATGTTTGTCATATTTCCGTTTTGGACATAGTATATGTTTTTCATATATGGGATATTCACCTAAGTAAGGAGCATAAACTCTCCTTAACCGATTATACTCTTTTACACAATTTACATCAGCACTAACTTTTTTCTCATCAAAATCAATCAAATACAAACCAGATAATGTTCTTACACGAGACAAT
This sequence comes from Calotriton arnoldi, assembly GCA_963921515.1. NCBI lineage: Eukaryota > Metazoa > Chordata > Amphibia > Caudata > Salamandridae > Calotriton > Calotriton arnoldi. The sequence continues at coordinate 260,251 of CAWUFW010016964.1, read as the reverse complement.
GCAACATATGCCATAGCCTCTTTAAACACTGTACTTCCAATATTTACCAAAGCACTGGCTACACTTAAACCTTGAGATTTATGAATGGTCACCGCATATGCTAAATAAAGAGGAAACTGTTTTCTACGAACATACAAATCTTTTACAAGCAAAAAACAAACAGCACAACGTCCAATCTGTTTTACCTCTTCAATCTGATCAAGTTTAATCTTCAAGAATTCAATTCCATCTCTGTTCGGATAATTAACAAAATCAACAACTTTTCCCATTGCTCCATTTACTAAACCTTTTTCTACATCCAAATTACGCCGTAAAATTACCCGACAGTTTTCACATACATATAAAGTCTTTTCTAAACCAGCAGTCTTAGACATAGACTTTTCCAAAGAATTCAATTTTGATTTTAATTTTTCTGAGAGAATAATGGTAACTCCTTCGTGTTCTATTTTATCAATGGCTTCCATTTTCATTATTTGTTATTTTTCCAGCTTCAAAAGTTCTTCATTGAATGTAGAACACTCTTGCAGTGTTGGCATTAGGCAAATTATAGACTTTTTTTCTCCAATTTTTTTGTACATTATTTCAGAAGCAATATTTTCATTTGGAAACAAGTTTGTTAGTAGCCGACTTTGTAAAGCTTCTTTACCATGTTTTGTCAAAACACCAATTCTTATATCTTGAAGAATGTTTCCATAAAGTTCATCACTTGCTTGTCGCATATTCCTAATAAGTTCTTTATATTCAAAATGAGACCAAATGTTGACATTTACAATACTTCCCAAAGATTTCCTAGTGTCTTCATGGACAAGTGTTTTAAAAACTGGTTGCCCTTTTATAGGAGTAAGTTGTAGTAGGTCGCCGAAAACAATTATATGTTTTCCTCCAAATAAAACATCATAATCTGTTTTTAAAATCTGTTGCATTCTTAAATGTACAAAGGCAAGCATTAAGTTTGAGACCATGCTCACCTCATCAATGATCAGAAGTTTCATTTTCTTTAGTACTCTTGAAACTTCATAACAAGCTTCCCCAGATAGCTTGTGATATTCCAACTTATTTTCATGTTCAACTGGTAGCATAAGTAATCGATGTAATGTAATCCCTTTAATGTTATGTGCTGCTAACCCAGTTGGAGCAGTTACAACACAAGATAAATGTGATTCAGTGGTTTTGTGTAGATTACAGGTCAAAATTTTAATTAAGAAACTTTTTCCTGTTCCAGCTTGCCCACTGATATACATTCGAATAGGTTTAAATGATGTGCATTGGCATTCTTTTTTTCATGCAGTAAACCATGCTGTATCTGTTGTGTAACTTGCTGATATATTTCTTTTTGTTCAATATTTAGTTGTTCTTCCAAGTTTCCCAACTCAATAATATCCTGTTGTGCTTGTTGCATTGCCGTTTCTACTTCATTCATAGCGATTGCTGCTTCATTTTTAAGAATTGGCTGTCCTAGTGGATCTTGACTTAGTGGAGCAGAACTTTGACTATCTTGAGAACTATCTCTAGCAATTTCAGCTGCAATACTAGTTTCTTGTTCAATCTCTTCGTTCAACATTTTAGATAATTTGGAAAAACTGTGTATTCAATGCTATCTTTACATGCATTAAAAGAATCTTCATAGCAGTCAAAATCTCCGAGTAATTCCATTTCACTATGCAAAGGCGTGAACAGTTGCAGAAGTGCTAAATAGAAAAATTCCCTTTTATCTGGAGTATCACAGCTGAGTTTCCTGTGATTAATAAGATTTCCTTTTGTATGTTTTACCAAACATCCATCACATCCAATTACTGCATATTTTTCTTCATTTATATTTTCTGTAACATTTCTTTTAAAGCTGTAATATTGCAGTACTTCATAGAGACATATGTTTTCCAGATGTGGACTTCTTTTAGGATAGTACGTATCCAACATATTTGTTTTAACAATATCTGTACTTTCCGGTTCATTCAATGCTAAGTATTCAATTTCTTGTACAGATTTCAATACTCGATTTCGTGTTGCAGCAAGATCTAGACTTACCCAAATGATTCCTCTTGACTTTGAATATAAACTTGCAGAGGTCAACCGATCCGAACATTCGTACGATCCAATCTCTCGATGGGAAAGCATCTTCAAACTAAAGCTGTACAATTTGTTACTGAGAGTCTTCTCTTGTGAAATTTCTTCCCACATTTCTTTCAACTCTGTCTTTTCAGATTTAGTTATATATGTTGTAACATAACGAGCAACAGCAATTGAATTATCTGCAACATACTGGATATCCATATTTGCATTCCACATCGTCAAAATCACTGGATTGTAGTCATTAATATACTTTGAATGTTCAGTTCTTTTTATGTGGTAAGTATTCTTCGGAGATTTCCGAGTTAGAGTATGCCTCACTGCTGACATGAAACTGTTAACTCTTCCTTTGGAAATTACTGAACGTGGGAATCCAAAACGACATTTTGTATAACATTTTTCCTTTGACTTGTATTTCCGTCGACAATATTTCCCACATCAATGACTTTTAAACCGTAAAACTTGTTGTTTTAAGCTATTTTCTCCTCCTGTTTATGGAATAGCATAGGCAACATAGTCTTCAATGAAAGACAAAACAGTCTCATCAGAATTGGTTCCAAATTTAGGTGCATACTTGATCCATAATAGCATGTGTATATGAGGAGCACCTCTGGCTTGGTACTCCTTTCTCCAAAAGAAATCAATGACTTCTCCAAGACGTGGATTATTTTTACTGCAGATAAAAGACATCATAGCTTGAAACCTATGATTAAAATATGTGCACACATTTGCAGGATCCAAGGAACACAGTTCTCCAGCTGTCTTCAATTCAATGTTTTAAATATTTGAATTTGCTTCTCGTAGAAATTCAAGTAAATCGTCCCATGCGTATTCAGCACAGCTAAGCGTAACAAACCACGTAGGGGTTCCTAAGCTCCTTTACATACATTTATGTTCTCTGTGATGACGATACCAATACTCATTAGTACCACGTTGGCACGCCATCAAATTAATTAACTGAGGTTATAAATGATCATCTCTTTGTTGTACTTTGTCCATGAATTCATTTGCAGAAACATGTGAAAGATGAACTCCTGTTTTTAATATATGGTTCACTGCATATGAAAGTCCAGACAATTCACTTTCAAACAGAAGATGAAATATATATGGAATACATTGTCGAAATCTTGGATCTTCTGAGTACAATCTTGTTGTACGATATTCTGAAGCTGGAATCTGCACGGGTTGTTCATCATATCGTCGACCTTTTCCAGTGGGGAAGAGCTGTGGAAAACAACAGGCTTCTAAACTTCTTTCCCAAACACTCATAGGAGTTTCCTTCGCTTTCTTCATTTGGAATAATTCAAAAGTATTTCCAATCACCTCTTTTGAATGTGAAGGATGTATACTATAATGTTCATAAATTTCTTCACTCCTGGAGCTGTCCACTTTTTGATTTGGCCAGTTGAAATTTCTCTATCATCTCCTAAAGATATTTCTTCTTCTTCAAGATATACATTTTTTTTAATAAATATTGTTTTCTATGAGATATAACGTAGCCTTTTGAACTTTGGTGACATCTACTAACTCGTGCCATATTTTCCGACTCTTTGTCGGTACACCATTAACTTGAATAACTACAGGTTCAGTTTCATCTCTCTCTACACCAACAGTTTCAATATTTTTCTTTAAATCTAAAGGTAAATACACAACTCTTCCTTTTAATCCTCTTAGTAAATCTGTGGGAGGCAACTTACCTGTTTAAGGCTCCATACGAACTATAGCCTGAAACGGGTGTACAGATTGAATAAGAATAGATTCATATGTATTTAAATCCACCAGTTCCGGAGGAATAGCTACCAACTCTAGCTTATTATGTACAGCTCTAGCTGGCATTTTGTTCTCTTCTAATTTGCTGTAACAATATTTACAAATACGTTGATCACTACCCAATTCAAAACAACCTTCCACCATCAAATAAGCACCAAATTCCTTCCACTTATCATTGTTTTCCTTTTCACTTTTTAAATACACATCAACATTCCTAGTTTGACTTCTATAGTGAGTACGTCGACAACAAATACAAACATAGTTTGGTTTCTCACAAGAAACTACCTTGAAATTTGAAATTTCTTTTGCAAACTTCTCAGTAGTACTATCTTCCACCTCTTCTTCAACACCTACACTTATCAAACTCTCACTTTCTCTACATTCCTCTTGAGGACCAAAGAAACGAAACTCTATATCATCTGAAACTTTTTTTACATCCGATACTGAACCATGCAAAAGAGCTGTGTTTATTTCACTTAAAGATAATGCAGGACTTTTTACATAGTACAATCTTCTTACTAACTTCCGAATTTTTAAGTGATGTACTGCTAACATTCTCAAATGATGAAAAGTACTTTGACACACTTTTCTAGAAAGACAAGCCAGAGAATGACCCTGCAAGCCAGTATTTTTTCTCACTTTACAAGGATCTAGTCCTTGCAACATCTTAATCTTTTATTTAATACTTTTTTTACTATACTGTCGTAAGAAATTTCATAAAATATCAATAGATTCCTGTCGTATATTACAAATACTACTACAATCCCACGTATACACTGGTGCTTGTGAACGTCTCCCTTGAACTTCTTCAGCTATTACTTCTTCCACATTTCTAGCAACCATCTTTTCTTTTTCAATTGGACAACCATTTTTAACTTTAAAAGAACGACCACTGGTATCAACTGCGTTAACTAATGTATTTTGTTGAAAATAGCTTTCTTCATTAAAAAAGGTTCTGAACTAGAAGTGTGCTTCCATTCACTCAATTTCTTTTTACAAAAGTGAGTTATATTAACCAATCTTTTTCTTTTTCTTTTCTCCTTCATAAACTGCATTATTTTATTCAATGTTTGCATTCTCTTTATTAGTAATATAAACAATCTTCTTTTCAATTCAAAAGCCTTTTCGACTACACCTTCAATATGTTGTTTTTCTTGTAAAATGCAGATCTTCTTTTATACTTCTTGGAATCTTTCAATACATTTTGTAGTACTCTACTTTTATACATTTGTTTCCTAATATCCTTCTATTGCTTCATCCTTCTTTCAACATAGATTGTTTTCCCATAACCTGATTTTCCATTAATTTGTCCTTTTTCATTTCATTCTCCTTGGTTCTACAGCTTTTCTTTCTGTTTTCCCCATTTTCAAAATTCTTTCCAGTCCTTAAAAGTATTTTAACAAATTCTTTAGTTCTCTTACCAGAAGACTTTTTCTTCAATGTCACATTTTGTACTTCATCTAATTTCTGCTTTTCTTTCTCCTTTAAATAGTTCTGTTTTCTTTGTTGTCTTTTCTTTTCAACTTTTCTTGTCATACTGAATATTTCTCAATAATTATGGAGAATTTCTAAAAAAAAGAAAAGTTTATTATCTTTCAAAAAAATATTTAATATTAAGATAATTATATACAAATATTGTCATCTATAAATAAAGAAATACATTGAGTAGTGCATAGGTGAATAGATAAATGGAACAGTAGAACATAGATGATTCAACAACTGCAAGGGTAGCACATAACTAGTACCTGAGTGATTGCATGACTGAAGGAGTAATATCTGGAGGATTAATGGAGTATATAGCAAATCAGTGGGTGATTTTATAACTGAATAAGTACTGCTTGGGTGATTGCAGGACTACTGAGGGAATGCCTGAGTGATTGAACAAGTGCAAATGTAGTGCCTGGGTGATTTTAAAAGTGCATGAGTACTGACTGAGTGACTACATAAGTATAAGGGTAATACGTATATTCAATTAAATTTAAGTATATTTGTAGAGCGACCGCTGCCTCCAATGGAGGTGTCCCGGCGCTAAGGTGGATCCAGACGAAAAGGAGGAGGGAGAAGGACTGCATACTAGGGGCAGGCGAATAGCCAGGTCTTCAACGCTTTCCGAAATGCTTGTTCAATCTCTGCCTTATGAAGGTGGACAGGCATGGAGTTCCACAAGGATACGGTTCTCACTGAAAAAGCTCTACCACCAATCCTGGTTTTAGAGAAGCGGGGGACCCTGAGAAGTTGCTGAAGATTAGATCTCAAGCTCCTCGCTTGGTGGCATTTCTGGAGTCTCTGTCTCAGGTACACCGGGCCCCTATCCCTGGATTCTCTATAGGCGATGGTAAGTGCCTTGAACTCTATCCTCTTTTGAACAGGCAGCCAGTGAAGGCTCCGCAGGTGGGGGGAGATGCGATGACGAAACGGCACATTTCTGATAAGTCTGGCCGCCGCATTCTGAACAACCTGTAGTCTTTGAGTCAGTATATGATAGAAGGAGTGCAAGGATAGTACCTGAGAAATTCTATAAGTTTATAGATAGTAGCTAGTTCATTGACAGAGTGCATGGATAATACCTGGGTGATTGCATGAGTACATACGTAGTGCCTGGATGATTTTATGAGTGCAGGGGTAATAACCTAGGTGATTGCATCAGTACATATGTACTGCCTTGATCATTGGAAGACTGAATGGGTACTACTTCGATGTTTTTATAACTGCATCAGTGTTGGGCCTTGCCAAATACAAAGCAGCACACGATTACATGACTCAACCATACGTCTCTCCATATTATTAAAAGCTTGCATACATATGTCTCTACCTTTTCAAATCATCATCATATCTAAAAGAAATATGTATACAATATTTCTGAAATATAAAACGAACCAAAAGAGGTGCACAAATAAACAAAAGAACTGCAGAAAGAAGAAACAAAGGTGCAGAAAGACGCAACAGGATGCAGAAAAAGGGAAGAGCAGTGGAGAAAGACATAGAAGGGGTGCAGAAAGAAGCGACAGATGCAGAAACACACCAAAAAAGTCCTGAAAGAAGGAACAGAGGTGCAGAGTCCATGTGTACTACCTAAGTAATGCCTAGGTGATTGCATAACTGCAGGGGTAATGTCTGGGATATTGGTAGAGTGTATGAGTATAACGTTAGTGCCTGAGTGATTATATAAGTTCATGAGTAGTGGCTACATGACGCAAAGAGTGCATGGGTAATACCTTGGTGATTGCATGAGTGCATAAGTAGTGCCTGGGTGATTGCATGAGTGGAGCAGTAATGCCTGAGTGATTACAACACTGCATATGTAGTGACTGGATCATTGAAAGACTGCAAGGATAGTACTTGGGTGTTTTTATAACTGCATGAGTGTTGGGCCTAGCCAAATATAAAGCAGCAGACTATTACATGACTCAACTATAAGTCTCTCCATATTGTTACAAGCACACATACATATGACTCTACCGTTTCAAATCATCAGCATATCTAAAAGAAATATGTATACAATATTTCTGGAATATAGTGAAACCTAGAAACTGAGACATGTAATAGTTCTGCTTGAGTGATTACATAACTCCATGGGTACTGCTTGGGTGATTATATGAGTGCAAGGGTAGTCACTGAGTAATTGCAGGAGAAGATGAAAAGTGAATGGCTAATTGCATGAGTGCAGACATAGACATTCAGTGCACGGATAAGTGTATAAATAGCACCTGAAGGCATAGATAAGTCATTATGTAGTGCCTAGGTGAATAGATGAGTGCAACAGTAGAGCCTGCGTGATTCTATGACTGCAAGAGTAGTGTGTGGGTTATTACATGACTACATAGATACACCCTGCATGATTGCATGACTGCAGGGGTAGTAAGTAACTAGTGCCTGGGTGATTGTATGACTACAGGGGTAATATCTGGTGGATTACTGGAGTACATAGCAAGTGAGTGGGTGATTTTATAAGTTCATGAGTACTGCCTGGGTGATTACTGAACTACTAAGATACTGCCTGAGTGATTACAGGAGTACAAAGGTAGTGACTGTGTGATTTTAAAAGTACATGAATACTGGCTGAGTGATTACATAACTACAAGAAAAATGCGTGCGTAATTGAAAGAGTGCAAAGATAGTGTCTAGGTGATTAAAGCACTGTATAGCAAATGCATTGGTGATTCCATGAGTACAAAGGTAATGTCTGGGGGATTAAAGGAGTACATAGATAACACCTGGGTGATTGCATGACTACAGGGGTAATATCTTGGGATTTACATGACTACATAGGAAGTGACTGGGTGATTTTATAAGTGCATGGGTACTTCTTGGCTGATTACAGGACTTCTGAGGTACTGCCTGAGTGAATAAAGGAGAGCAAAGGTAGTGCCTGGGTGATTTCATAACACCATGACTACTAGCTGAGTGATTAAATGAGTACAAGGGTAGTGCCTCCGTGATTGAAGGACTGCAACGATAGTGCCTGGGTGATTATATAAGTGCATGAGTAGTGGCTACATGTTTAAACAGTGCATGGGTAATACCTTGCTGATTGCATGAGTGCATAGATAGTGCCTAGATGATTGCATCAGTGCAGCAGTAATGCCTGAGTGATTACAGCACTGCATATATAGTGCCTGCATCATTGGACGACTACATGGTGAGTACTTGGGTGTTTTTATGACTGCATCAGTGTTGGGCCTGGCCAAATATAAAGCAGCAAACTATTACATGACTCAACTATAAGTCTCTCCATATTGTTACAAGCACACATGCATATGACTCTACCTTTTCAAATCATCATCATAGCAAAAGAAATATGTATACAATATTTCTGGAATATAGTGAAACCTAGAAACTGAGACATGTAATATTTCTGCTTGAGTGATTGCATAACTCCATGGTAGTGCTAGGGTGATTAAATGAGTGCAAGGGTAGTCACTGGGTAATTGCAGGAGAAGATGAAAAGTGACTGGCTAATTGCAAGAGTGCAGATATAGACGTTGAGAGAACGGATAAGTGTATAAATAGCAACTGAAGGCATAGATGAGTCATTACAAATTGCCTATGTGAATAGATGAGTGCAACAGTAGAGCCTGCGTGATTCTATGACTGCAAGAGTAGTGTGTGGGTTATTACATGAGTGCACAGATACACCCTGCATGATTACATGACTGCAGGGGTAGTACATAACTAGTGCCTGGGTGATTGCATGACTACAGGGGTAATATCTGGTGGATTACTGGAGTACATAGCAAGTGAGTGGGTAATTTTATAAGCTCATGAGTACTGCCTGGGTGATTACTGAACTACTAAGATACTGCCTGAGTCATTACAGGAGTGCAAAGGTAGTGACTGGGTGATTTTAAAAGTACATGAGTACTGGCTGAGTGATTACATAGGTACAATAGTAGTGCCTGCGTGATTGAAAGAGTGGAAAGATAGTGGCTGGCTGATTGAAGCACTGTATACCTAATGCATTGGTGATTGCATGAGTACAGGGGTAACGTCTGGGAAATTAAAGGAGTACATAGGTAACACCTGGGTGATTGCATGACTACAGGGGTAATATCTGGGGATTTACATGACTACATAGGAAGTGACTAGGTGATTTTATAAGTTGATTAGTACTGCCTGGGTGATTACTTTACTACTGAGGTACTGCCTGAGTGAACAAAGGAGTGCAAAGGTAGTGCCTGGGTGACTTCATAACACCATGACTCCTGGCTGAGTGATTACATGAGTACAAGGGTAGTGCCTCCATGATTGAAGGACTGCAACGATGGTGCCTGGGTGATTCTATAAGTGCATGAGCAGTGGCTACATGTTTGAAAGACTGCATGGGTAATACCTTGCTGATTGCATGAGTGCATAGATAGTGCCTAGATGATTGCATCAGTGCAGCAGTAATGCCTGAATGATTACAGCACTGCATATGTAGTGCCTGCATCATTGGAAGACTGCATGGCGAGTACTTGGGTGTTTTTATAAGTGCATCAGTTTTGGGCCTAGCCAAATATAAAGCAGCAGACTATTACATGACTCAACTATAAGTCTCTCCATATTGTTACAAGCACACATACATATGACTCTACCTTTTCAAATCATCATCATAGCAAAAAAAATATGTATACAATATTTCTGGAATATAGTGAAACCTAGAAACTGAGACATGTAATAGATTTGCTTGAGTGATTGCATAACTCCATGGGTAGTGCTTGGGTGATTAAATAAGTGCAAGGGTAGTCACTGGGTAATTGCAGGAGAAGATGAAAAGTGACTGCCTAATAGCATGACTGCAGATATAGACGTTGAGAGCACGGATAAGTGTATAAATAACAACTGAAGGCATAGATGAGTCATTACGTATTGCCTATGTGAATATATTAGTGCAACAGTAGAGCCTGCGTTATTCTATGACTGCAAGAGTAGTGTGTGGGTTATTACATGAGTGCATAGATACACCCTGCATGATTACATGACTGCAGGGGTAGTACATAACTAGTGCCTGGGTGATTGCATGACTACAGGGGTAATATCTGGTGGATTACTGCAGTACATAGCAAGTAAGTGCGTGACTTTAAAAGTTCATGAGTACTGCTTGGGTGATTACAGAAGTACTAAGATAGTGCCTGAGTCATTATAGGAGTGCAAAGGTAGTGACTGAGTGATTTTTAAAGTGCATGAGTACTGGCTGAATGATTACATTAGTACAAGGGTAGTGCCTCCATCTTTAAAGGACTCCAACGGTAGTACCTGGGTGATTATATTAGTGTATGAGTAGTGCCTAGAGGATTGAAAGAGTGCATGATTAATACCTGGGTGATTGCATGACTACATAGGTAATGCCTGTATGATTGCATAAGTGCAGGAGTAATGCCTGAGTGATTACAGCAGTGCATATGTAGTGAGTGCATCATTGAAAGACTGCATGGGTAGTACTTGGATATTTTTATAACTAACTGCAAAGCAACACTTCACTTATCTTTCATAAAAGTCTCCCCATATTTCTAAAGCAATCTATGCATATGTCTGTACCTTTTCCTACCAGATTCATATATAAAAGTAAAAAACAAATAAATGTATACATGCGTTTTATACATCTATCATCTTCAGACACATAACACATACCATAATATATGAACAAATAGATATATATCTCACTCACAACACCATTCACAGCTCAAAACTTCACAGAGTACACTTCAATTTTCAAACAGACACTGAAAATTATGCGGTATATAGGAAATATAACTTTCATCAGATCATACAAATTACTCTAATAAATAACATCTCTAAAACATCTCAAACCACACTTTCACGCTGATGCTTAACCATTCTACAACTACTTTTAATATTACACCTACCCAAATACAAATAAGGAACCCTTCACATATCTTTAGTAAAAGTCTCACCATATTACTAGAAGCATACATAAATATGTCTGTACCATAAAACTATCCAAACCTTAAAAATTCTCAGCACAAACTTACAATTCAACTAAACATCTAAAATTATGCGGCATCTTTCAACTGTACCTCTCTAGAAACTAGTAAAAAGAAGCCTAATTAATAGCACCTTATGTGAGCATCTTTCAATCCACACTTTTGTGCTGCATCTTCACCATTCTACTAGTATTTACAGGGGCATATTCTCAAGGAGCTATCGCCGAGTTATCGGCACTTTAACGCATCCAAAGTCGCGCTAAATTTATCGCCCCATTCACAAGCTGGTGCTAACAGCCCATAACACCAGTTTTCCTGCAAAAGCAGTCGCAAAAAACATCGCCACAGATGACCCCGGCAACTAACGCTAATGAGATGCAGAGTAGGCGTTCCCGAGCAAAAGCCGCGACAACACCACAACGCAACATTCTCAACGACCAGCCACATCGGCGATAGGAACACAAAACAGGCGATACGGCGCGTTACCAGCAGGAAATTAACACCTGCTCTGACCTGGTGCAAAGTTGGACGTCAACCTGCACAAGAAAAGGGAGCCCAGCCCACAGCCACACCTCTAAAATTATGCAGCATCTTTCAACTGTACCTCTCTAGAAACTAGTAAAAAGAAGCCTAATTAATAGCACCTTATGTGAGCATCTTTCAATCCACACTTTTGTGCTGCATCTTCACCATTCTACTAGTATTCACAGGGGCATATTCTCAAGGAGCTATCGCCGAGTTATCGGCACTTTAACGCATCCAAAGTCGCGCTAAATTTATCGCCCCATTCACAAGCTGGTGCTAACAGCCCATAACACCAGTTTTCCTGCAAAAGCAGTCGCAAAAAACATCGCCACAGATGACCCCGGCAACTAACGCTAATGAGATGCAGAGTAGGCGTTCCCGAGCAAAAAGCCGCGACAACACCACAACGCAACATTCTCAACGACCAGCCACATCGGCGATAGGAACACAAAACAGGCGATACGGCGCGTTACCAGCAGGAAATTAACACCTGCTCTGACCTGGTGCAAAGTTGGACGTCAACCTGCACAAGAAAAGGGAGCCCAGCCCACAGGCACACCTGAAGAACAACAGATGCCATGGAGCCACTCACCATCCACCCCGGAGCCCCCAGAGGGCAACAACACCCACCGCCACCACCCCCAGGACCGCCACCCCACCAATGGACCCCCCCGCCCCCCCGGACCACCACAGAGGCAGCACAGACAAAGACAGCGGACCTTCAGGAAATGCACCAGCCCCGCAGACCTAACACCAGACAATGCCAATGCCCACTATAGGCCGAAAAGGACAACCATCCTCCGCATCCTGAACATCATTGCCCAAAGGCTGACAGTACCAACACAGCGGACAACCAACATCCCTCCGCAGACAAAGCTGCTGGCTGTGCTGCACCTGTTGGCCTCTGGTATCCTCCCAAACAACAACCGCCCGAGTAGAAGGAGTCTCACAGCCAGCCCCATCCAAGGCCCTCACACCTGTCCTGGATGCCCTCACCAGCTAGGGACCCCAGCACCCATACGTCCCCCACAATGCGCAGGAACAGCTGGAGACCAAGCAAGGACTATACGCCATAGCTTGATCCCCGCACGTGTCGGGGGCAATCGACTGCACACTTGTCCCACTTGTGCCCCCTGCCAACACCGCACACAATACCCCAACAGAAAGCACAAGCATCCCATCAACGTGCAGGCAATAGTGGACCACAGGGGACTCCTCACCAATGTCATGTCCAACTACCCAGGCAGTGTGCATGATCCCTTCATTTTCCAACAGTCCAACATCAACCAGCGCTTCCAGGATGGCACCCATGGGAATGCACTGCCCGTTGGCAAGTACCAAATGAACACACCACACACCTCAACCCCACAATCATGCAACTCACAACTCTGGCACTGCACACGTCACAAAATCACATACAACATGCCAAACAACATGCCCCCCCCACCAGACACGACAGCACAACTTACTGTGGCAACCTTGGTCAGCCATGTACATGAGCCATCGATGGCATGGCACCTCAGCCACACAATACCGGAATGTGGGGAGAGGTGGGAACCAGGCATGTGCGAAGGAGGCAAGTGACCCATGAATGAGTATGTACACAATGCCAAGTGTGGCGGAGATGTGCTGGACAGACTGCAGTATGCAGACCACAGACACAGCCATGTCTACATGCACTGCTGGTGTTTGGAGTGTCGTGGGCAGTGGACGCAACCATGTCACCCCAGCCAGTGGGGAAGATCGTGGAAATGTAGCTTGTGACGTCCCCCCCTGTAAGCGTGTGCGGAGTGGGCTGGCCCGGCGTATGCCAGGCCAGCGCAGGGGTGTGAATAAAAAGCACGTAGCACTGGGCGTGGTTCTCTTCCGGAATGCCCAACGCGTCTGCCAGGGCGGCGCCTCCCACCCTGCCACGAGGCCGTCGCCGTGAGCGGTGTGGCCTGCGATCCTGTGCGTCTGCTGAACCCCGGGTCGCTGGTCCCCAGACCCGTCATGCCCACCCCTGCGCAGCCAGGCCTCACTGCTCACCTGCCGACACCGGCGTGTGTCAAAGAGGGCCCACCATGTGCCAGCGCAAGCTCCAAGCCCGAGGCCCGCGACCTTCGCAGCCTCCTCAGACCATCACGGCCTCCGTGACACAGGCCCGCTTTATTCCTTTTTCGTTGACGTACTCCACCGCTGCCTCGGGCCTACACTATGCTCAAGTAGGTCACACATTTGGAACTGAGTCTTGATTATGCTATGGCAGAGTACACACTTCATGGCTGAGTTTATATCACTATACTCCCTTCGATGTGGTGACACAAAGTATGTGCATGGCATCCCAACCACACGTGTCTGTGGGCCCTTGATGACTACGCCTTCGGACTACACTGCGGTCCTGCAGGCCCCACACAAATCCATGCCAGTCCATACCAGGCAGGACACGGCATCGTCGCTGGCCAAACACCCTCTCAGCTCTGTCGCCACTGACTCGGTCAACCACGAGTCATCCTCACATGCCATTTCAACGCCGTGTTTCAGTGCTCCAGAAGGAGATTGCTGAACAGCGGTTGGCCCGCGCTGGCCGCTGCCTCCAGACTACACATCGGTCGAGTAGGGCACACATTGGGAACTCAGTCATGATTCAGTTATGGCAGACCTGATATCATTGTACTGGTCTCATCGCAGACTGCATCCCCTTTCAGCTCCGGTGCCACTAAGTCTGTTCCTCGACAACCATGGACACTTTCTTCTTGAGACTTGTTGGCGACTGAGTCCGTGGACTGGGGGTTGCCTTCATCATCATGTCGGTGATACTGACCATTTGGCCAAAACGAGGCTGTAGCATTCCACTCCTCCATTTGCTGCTTCCGGCCGGCTCCTGCCCTCTGTATCATGCCCTGGAGGACACCTTCCACTGTCCCCCGCAAACCTCTGCTACATTCACCTTCGACATCTACGAGGATCCACTCACCTCGCATGGCCCTATCTCACTGCACCGCAAGTCACCGTCACGTGGTGGTGTGCGCATGCCGGCCGCAGTGCATCCGGGGCCACTAACTCTGTGCAGCTCAAACCATGGCCCCAGTCTGATGGCATGTTGGATGGCCTCTGGGTCGATGGTCTGGGGGTCATCAACGCCATGTGTCTGTGACCCTTCGCTGTCTGCTGCCTCTGGCCTCAACTGCGGTCCACCTTGGCACACACATCAAATCGAGTCCTGACCTGCCCGGACGTCGCATCACCGCAGGATGCACACGCCACCACCGCCAGGACCAACTCCAAATGACAGGTGCCAGAGTCTGAAGTGTCTTACTGCCAGACTGTCAGAGTTGCTCACACCTGTCGTTGGGGCCATCAAAAGCTTGATACCCTGCTCAGCTCTTCAGGTGCCACTAACTCAGTGCACCACAAATCAAGGAACATTCTGCTTGCATGTTGGGTGAACACTGTACTCCCTCCGGCTACCACCATGATGCTTCACAGTTGTTTCTGTTGTGCTGGTGTTTTATGTTTCTGCTTCAATTGTGATCACTGTTCAAGTTGTTGCCAGTACCAGCGACTCCATGAGGGCTGGCTTACACTCACCCCACACACATTCAGCACATGCGTCACTGTACATGTGACCATGCCAATAAAGGTGTCGAGCGCACGTGCCCATGGCCAGTTCAACGAACTATCTGCGTGTGTCCGTGTGCTCATGATGTATGCATTTGTGCCCCGGGCACTACAACATTACATTGTGGCGTGTACAGAGGACGCAGCCATGTCACCGCAGGCAGCGGGTGGGACATTGCACATGTAGCTTTGTCGTCCCCCACTCAATACGTAAAAGGAGTGAACTGGGCCGGCGTACGCCAGTCCGGCATGGGGGTGTGGATGATCATCCCGTGGCTCTGGGTGTTGTTCAGTACTGGAAATGTGCAAAGGCATGTGTCTCTGTCGCAGTGTGGGTCTCTGTTGGGGAGTGTTGGTTTGCCCTGATGGGACTTAGACACCCACGTATGTGATCTGGTTCGGCTTCCATGAGGTAGTACCCTACCCGCACATGTTCGGCCACCCCCTTCTGGCAGTCTGACACCTGGCCTTGGAATGCGATGTGTGCTTGGGTGGGCTGCTGGGAGCCAGCCGGGGTGGTGGGTGCGTCCAGCTGTGTTGTCTGTGCAGGGAGTGGGGTGTCCTCGATGCAGCGGTGCTGCCCTGCTCCTGGAGGTCGATTGCCTTAGATGTCCATGGACTGTTGTGAGGTGTAGGTGTCGGAAGTGTGGTGGTCCTCTTCAGCATCACTGTAGAGTTGACTGGTCTGCTGTGCTGGGGGTGTTGTTTGTCCCTCTGCAATGTGAAGGGGAGATGCTTGTTGACATTGTGTTTGCATGTATGTTGCCGCATTGTTCAACTTTACATTCAGACTTCATGACAATGTACATTGTGACTGTTTGGGAGGGGCGGACTATTTGATGCGGGACAGTGGACATTTGGACTACATGACGTAGGTGAGGTTGTACACGTACATTTGCATCTCACAGTTTCCTGCTATGTCAGGTGTGATTGGCCATTTTCTATGCACAGGCGGACCCAGTTGTGTCCTCGGTTCTGCAGTGTAGGTGTTGGGCTGTGTACCACATTGTCGTCCATGTGGGTGTGCTGTAATTGCTATGTGTGTGTGCTGCTTTGTGTGGGAGTCGCACCTGCAGCTGTGATTTTGCTGCCCCTTATCCCTTGGAGGCGGTGTGCCTTTGGCTTTTGTGCTTTTGAGGTGCTGGGATGTTGGCGACTTGGGTCATTTGTGCTCTTGGACGGTTTTTGTACTCTTGTGCATTGTTTGTCTGCAGATGTGTTGTTGACGTCAGTGGTTGTTTGTGCAGGTGGATGTGTCAGAGTGTGACCTGCTCCTTTCCGGATGTGGTCCACACTCAGCCACCTCAGTCTAGTGGCATGCACAGTGTCATGGTGATTGTACTCCAGCCATGCTGCTGGTCATGTGGTGTCACTTGCATTGTCAGTGTGGCTCTCACATGCGCATCTTTGCTGTGTTTCGCACGGGTGCATGTGTGTGTTGTGTAATTGGTGATGTGTGGGGTGGGACCCCTTTGGGCACATGGTGAACGGGGGCCTACTTGATGTTTGTATGTGTGCTGCAGTGTGCCACGGGGATCAGGGACATGACCCAGGGTTATTGTGGGTGTGCGATGTGCTACACGTCGTTGTGCATGTGTGCCATTGTGCCCGTCCCCCCGTCCCCACAGTCCCTGTTCGTTACTCACCCTGTTGCTGTTGTGTCAGGTCATGTCGAGCCGTGTCCGGACTCCCAACTCCTTGCACCGTCTCCACACTGATGACTGTGGGCGCCATTTGCTCCAGCTCCTCCTGTGGCGCAGGACTCCCACCTCCATTCGCCGTTGCTGCCTTCCTGTTGGCAGGGGGTTTCTGCTTGGTTTGGCTTATGACATCGTGCCAGCGCATCTTGGCCTCCTCGGCACTCCGACTGCATTCACGATGGGATGCCATTTTTCCGTCTGTATTGCCAATGACACGGTGGTGGTGACGGACAGTTGTTATTGGTGCTCTGTCACCTCCGTGACGACGGTCAGGTTTTCCTGTGGACTGTACCCCGTCTTCCTCTTCCTCTTCTCCTTGGCCTTCCCGACCCCGAGGTTCATTGCTGGTGGTCTGTGGGGCTTGTGGGGTTCGCGTTGACCTGGGCACTCGTTCCGGGTGCATCCATGTTGCTGCGCAGTTTGATTTGTTTATGATGTGTTTTTCTTGTTCAGCTTTTATGGTGGATTTTCCCGCCAGACGCGTGGGGATTGCAGGCCTATCGCTGGTTGTCGCAGTTTTTTTTTCCCGTGGTTGGCCTCATCGCAACTTTATTCGCGTTGGTGTTTCGCATTTTTTCAGCGTCGCGTTGTTTTTAACGCGGTCATTTGACGCGTTATTGTGGGACTATCGCATGGTGACACCAGGTTGAGAATGCTACGTTAACACGGCGTTGTTTCCCCGCGATGGACTGCGATGTGAGAAGTTGCGTTAAGCTTAACTTGCGGTGGTTATCACACGTTCTTGTGAATATGCCCCACAGTCTTGAGCCTACCACATAAAAAGGAACAACAGCTCTTTGTTATACATCATGCACCTTCACATGTATAAGACAGATGAAAATACATATACAAGTAGAAACATACTTGAGACAGAAGTCCATGCACACCGTAAAACTTGACAGACTCCACCTCCAAATTTAAACCAACAGCTAAAATTATGCGGTATACTACAAATGTACATATCAACACACTAAAACAAACTACCATAATCACTAATCCATCTTCCAATATACACATATTACTATACAGAATCTTTTTCAAACAACATTTAAGTACAATAAAACAAACTACAATACACATCTCTACATTTAATAATATATTTCAAAGATCACAGTTTTTGAATAATTTTAAAAGTTTAAAAATAAACGTAGTACATAATACACCTCACTTATTTATAACTCACCTTCCAAATAGATTTGTAGAATTTAAAATATCACAAACTCTTAAAAGATTTTCTTATGCACACAATCAATGTAATGCACCAATCTCAGCAAGGTAAAATCAGTAATGGCAAAGTTTCCCTCTCTTTCTCCATACAAATACATGTAAGTAACAAATCACATTGCTTCCTACATTATTTCAAACTATAAAACACATTTCTATTGGTTAAACATATGAACCCTTACCAACTGACTTCTACAAGTGCCCTAACTGGTTCTGGAATTGTTTAGAAACGCGATTCCACCGCGCACCAACGCGATGGAGCCGCAAATCCATACGGGAGTTCAAAAATATATTACAAATAAAAATACCACTATTTTTTAAGAACACACCACTTCTAAAGATACTACTGACTTGGGAAATCTTACTTTAATAAGATTTCACTTACATATAAATTACACAATTTCACATTTTAAGTTCACAGTTATATTTCAACCCTTCCCCCATTCTGCTTAATGCCAGTTTCCATAGTAACAGATCATGGAACATTCAACTGAACTGACAGGTCACAAGTTCACTATAGTGTCAAGTTCACCACACAATGTTACAAATGCAAACAGCAGGTGTGGTTGACTTTCCAAAATATGAGCTTATCCTATCTACTGTACCTTTCAAACATTTTTTACTAACCAATAAGAAACATGCTTTTTAAAGAAAGTAACATGCACCCTATTTTTAAATGTACAATGTTCTTAAACAGTCAATTAATTATCTACTTTTTAAAAAACAGCATCTTCTCCACCATTTTAGATACCTCTCATTCTACTGACTACCTCAGCTACAGACATCTTTTCATTACTTCCAGACATCCCTTCAAGATGCTTACAGTGTGGGTTGTTGGATACAGCTATGTTTTCTGGTGCAAAAGGTATGCTGAACGCAGAGGTATTGACAAAGACCTAGCTTTGTAAAATGTGGATATTAAATGGATTGCACAGAGAGGATTAAAGTGGCACCAATTGATGCCTTTGGTTAAAACTTTTTTGCATCTCCAACCCCCTGACCTCATGATTGTGCACTGTGGTGGCAATGACCTAGGCACATTGATTGGAGTAGGTCTGGAAATGCTAATGAAGGACACCTTTGCACAATTGATGTTGCTTTTACCTCAAACTCTCTTTGTATACTCTAACATATGCCAAAGACAGAAATGGAAGTGGTCAAATCAATTCTGTCCACAGATTGAGAAAGCTAGAAAGAATGTCAATAAAGCTGTTTCTGCTTACCTCAGAGACCATAGGATGGGCTCCATATATAACAACATTTTACGTTTTGATATGGATGACATCTACAGAAGTGATGGAGTACACTTCTTAGATCAAGGAAACAGAGTCTTTCTCAACAACCTAAAGCTCTGCATCGGCGCTTACATGTAGCTTCAACAAAGTCACAATGAAAACAAGGGCTCTTTTTAGATCCACCTTATAACATAATACTAATTATATATATTTTTTCACATATCTTTACTTTTTTATTTTTTGTGGATTCGCGCACCCGACGTGATTCCACAAAACAAAAGCATGAATTCAATGCACTACAACACTACACACTTTTCAAGTTTAACTATTAATTTTATATTTTATATATTTTTAACAACTCTATCAATTCTAATCTTGTCATCAACTTCAATCACAGTATCTCTTTAAAACAACTTCACAAATACAACACTACCTTCTACAATATATACTACTTAATTATTTATTTGAGGTGAATTCGTGAAGCCAACGCGATGTTACACGGGGGGCGACTCCAAACGCAAAACAAAAAAAAACGATTTTCTTACATTATTTGGTATTCGCCCCGGGCACCCCATCCCCCGGAGCCTGCCACCATTTTTTTAATAAAAATAAACTAAGGAGGTAGACCGCGTGGCCCCCTCCTAAGGCCAATTATGGCCCCGGGGACACCATCCCCTGAGGCCGGCCTTCCTTTTTTTTATATTCAATAACTTTTCCAGGAGGGGGGCCATGTAGCCCCCCTCCCCAAGGCCACTTCTGACCCCGGGGACCCCATCCCCCGGGGCCGGCCCTTAGCGTTGGGGACCGTGGGGGGAGACCCAATACCCCCACGGTCCCTACCGGCTCCCCGCCTCCTACGGGAGCCAGCATTGCTTTTGGGCAAGGGGAGCTGCTAACATGCAGCTCCCCTTGCCCAAAAGCAATACTGATTTGCTTCTTGAAAGCAAGAGCAGGTTTCCTGCTTTCACTTCCAAGAACCAAACCAGTGTTTGCAATGACAGGGCGGGAACCGCACGGCTCCCGCCCTGTCATTGCAAACAGCAATGTCCCGGGGGTGGGCACCCCGGTACATTGCAGGAGCTGGCTCTGAGGGGTGGCGGTCCCCAGGGCTATCAAGGGCTTCAGGAAGGGGGCCGCATGGCCCCACTCCCAACATTTAACAGAAGCCCCAGGGAGGGGGTGGTCCCCGGGGCTTGTGGGCCCGCGAGACCCACCATGGATAATGAAAGAAGCCACGGGGAGATGGTGGTCCCCGGGGCAGCGTGGGGGTTAGGACCCCCCATGCATTTATTTAACAAGCCCTGGGGAGGTGGTGGTCCCCGGGGCAGCAGGGGGGCATCGTGCCACCCCGCATACAATTAACTAAACCCTGGGGAAGTGGCGGTCCCGGGGCTGCAGGGGCCCCACGGGCCCCGCAAATTAATTAATGATTGCCCCCGGGACCTGGCCTACCCAGGGGCTATTGCAAAACGAAGCCCGCACTTTGTTTTTTTTATTTTTTCACCGGATTCGCGCACCTTTTAAATGTTTTTTTGGGCCATAGGGGTCCTTGTTGGACCCCCTGACCAGGCCTAGGGGGTCAGGGTGTTTCTAACCTGCCCCTTTTCTTGTTTTTCACCTTTTTTTCAAATGATTTCGTGTGCCTCGGTTTCCGAGTCACAAGATGGCCTCCACACTTCCTGGTTTGGAGTGTTGGCAGCCAATCAGAAGTCAGCTCGTGCTATGGAGGAGTCGTGACCCCTCCTCGGTGCTCAGATATATATATTTTTTATTTCTTGAATCTCTCTGTAACTACTGAACGGATTTACACCATTTAAAAAAAGGGCGCTTTCTGAACCAAGAGCTACCCTTTTGCCAAATTTGGTGTAATTTCGTTCAGCAGTTCGGGCTGTTGCCTGTTCCAAAATTTCCTATGGAAATTAACATGGAGAAAGCGCGTTTTGAAAATTTCGCGATGATTCGTCAAACGGCGCCAAAGATATTGGCAAAAGAAAAAACGCTTTTTGAATAGAAACAAGGTCCTAACTATAACTGCAGTCGCCAGTAGGTAATATATATATATATATATATATTTACTGAAAAAACCATAGGTTTCAGGCACGTTATAGTTAGAAATTAGCATTTAAAAAACCTTTGAAATTCACAGAAATAACCATAGGTTTCAGACACGTTATAGTTAGAAATTAGCATTTAAAAAACCTTTGAAATTCACTGAAAAAAACCATAGGTTTTAGGGACAGTTATAGTTAGTTGGACATTTCACTCGTACAAACCCCATGAAATTCCCCCGTTATAGTTAGTTCAGCTATGCTCTGCTGATGACGTCACATATTACATCACTCATGACATGGTCAGTGACATCAATGATGACATCACTGATGACATCTCAAATGACATCACTGATGACATCATGCAGTGACTGTGTTTCTGTAAAGTTTAAATATTTTTAATATATATAGGAAAAGACGTATTGAAGAATGAGTGGGTGTATAAGTGTCTGTATGGATGATTTAGTAGGTGCGTGACTGACTCTATAAGTGAGTGATTTAACGTATCTTACTGAATGCATGGGTTAGTGACTAAACTGGGTGAATGTCTGTATCCGTCTGTCTGTTGCTGTGTAAGTGGCTGCATGTGTTTGTGAATAGCTACATGAGTGTCTATATGAGTTATTGAATGGTTGTCTGAGTATCTGTATGGGTGCCTGAGTGTTTGTGTGGGAGGGGTGTGTGTGACTCTGTGCATAGATGTGTGAGTGGGTGAATCACTGGGTGGATGGTTTCAAGAGTGCATCTGTGATAGACTGTATGGGTGGGTAAGTGTGTGTAAGAGTGTGTTAGTGAGTGAATGTATGTCCCAGTGGTACATGTGTGACTAACTACATATGTGAAAGGCAGTATATATGTGTGTTGGAGTATATAAATAGCTATTAGCGAGAGTGAGTGATTGTGATAGTGGCTGTATGGATGAGTGTGTGCTTGTATCAGTGATTGTATAAGAGCGTAACAATGTGCTAGTATTTGTATGATTAAGTGAGCTGGTGTGTGTATAACTGTATAGGTGAGTAAATGGCAGTGTGTTTAATTATTTGCATGACTGACTAGGTGTGTGAGTACCTCTATGGATGAGTGGCGGTGTTTGACTGTCTATATAGGAGTAAGAGTGCATATGATAGTCCTGTACTGAGTGACCATAAGTATGAGTGACTGTACGGGTGAGTGAGTGGATGTGTGTGTGTAGACCTAAGAATCAGTGAGTGGGTATGTAGTTATTGGTGTTGGAGTGTCTATGGTTTTGCGAATGGCAGTCTGTAATTTAGAGTGGGTGTATCAAAGGTTATATTAGGGTGTGAGGAGGTGCATCAGATTATCACGTGGATGATGTCATCAGTGATGTCATCAGTGATGTCATTTGAGATGTCATCAGTGATGTCATCAGTGATGTCACTGACCATGTCATGAGTGATGTAATATGTGACGTCATCAGCAGTGCATTGCGGGGGCGCGAGTTATAGTTAGCTGAACTAACTATAACGGGGGAATTTCATGGGTTTTGTACGAGTGAAATGTCCAACTAACTATAACTGTCCCTAAAACCTATGGTTTTTTCAGTGAATTTCAAAGGTTTTTTAAATGCTAATTTCTAACTATAACGTGTCTGAAACCTATGGTTTTTTCTGTGAATTTCAAAGGTTTTTAAATGCTAATTTCTAACTATAACGTGCCTGAAACCTATGGTTTTTCAGTGAATTTCAAAGGTTTTTTAAATGCTAATTTCTAACTATAACGCCCCTAAAACCTATGGTTTTTTCAGTGAATTTCAAAGGTTTTGTAAATGACAATTTTTAAATGTATTAATTGTTATATTTATTTTTTGATACTGATTTACTACATTTTTTAAAACTATTTATTTTTAGATATTTTATTTATTAAATTACATTGTAATTACATTATACATTACATTACAAAATATACTTTCTCTGAATGAATTACTTTAGTTTAAATAGTTTGCAAATAGGCAATAGATTTTTATTTATAGTAGTTACAGTTATTGCAATGGGCAACACAATTTCAAACACAATGCAACATTGAGCTGAATGTGAATTTCTAGTTAAATGCAATTAGTTACTTTATGGATTACTTTTCTAACCACAGGACTGGATCCTAGATTCAGTCCTGGGACATCTCCTGTAAACAGTTGAGTAAAAGCGTTTTGGTTACAGTAGTGATTTTTAAGGAACATTATTGTATTTTAAAAGTTGACACTTAGAAACTTTTCTCATAGAATCACCAATGTTATCCTATGGAAGGAAATTCACTTAGCAGGTAAAAACTGTTATCGTTACTTTTTCTTACTCAGTGTTGGATCCTGGATCCAGCACTGGTGCATCTCCTGTAAACAGTTGAAAGAATGCGTTTAAGTCATACAGGCGATTTTTAAGGAATATTTGTAGTTTGTGAAAATCGACACTGAAACTTTTCTGCTGAAAACCAGACAATGGATTCCTATGGAAGAAAATATAAGTTACTGGTAAGTACGGTTAAAATTACTTTTCAGGGTCAGTGCTGGGCTAAAAGATACAGCACTGAGGTCTCTCCTGATAACAGGTGAGTAAATCGGAATTCGTATTTCGGCTGATTTTAGAGGAATATTTTAAAGTTCCAAAATTAGAAGAATTTCCAAGTGAAACCAGTCAATGTTAGCCTATGGTCATATGTTAGCCACATGTCACCTGAAGCCCCGCCCCCTCCCTTCACCACTGTGCAAACGCGCCCCGTGGCGCGTTTTAAGTTGGGGGATTAAGTCCCCTTGAATCCTGAGGGTCCCTGGAGTCCAACTAGCCCACCATGTACTTCCAAAAAGTGCCACAGAGCTGCGTTGCAGAGAGGTGTAAAAGGGCGTGGCCTCTGTACACCTCTCTGCAACGCAGCCCCTGGCGCATACTGGAGGTTCCTGGTGGGCTAGTTTGCCCCAGGGACCCCCAGTATTCAAGGGGAATTACTCCCCTTCTCAAACGCGCCAGGGGCGCGTTTGCAGACTGCTGCAGGGAGGGGGCGGGGCCTCCGGCACGATGACGGTCTTTTTTTTTTTTTTGATTGGGAGGGGGCTGCGTGGCCCCCTTCCCTTGGCCACTTTTGGCCCCGGGGACCCCATCCCCCGGGGCCTGAGCATTTTATTTTATTTTTAAATTAAAAAAAAACGGGAAGGGTGCCGCGTGGCCCCCTTCCCTGGGCCTGTTTTGGCCCCGGGGACCCCATCCCCGGGGCATGCCCTCAATTTTTATTTTTTTTAATTTGGAGGGGGCTGCGTGGCCCCCCTCCTCAGGCCATTTAAGGCCCCGGGGACTCCATCCCCGGGGCCGGCCTTGCCTCTTTTTTTTTTTTTTAATTTTTTATAATTTGGGGAGGGGGCTGCGTGGCCCCCTCCCTGGCCACTATGGCCCCGGGGACCCCATCCCCGGGGCCTGGCCTCTGGTTGGGGACTGT
The DNA here is from genome assembly GCA_963921515.1 of Calotriton arnoldi. NCBI lineage: Eukaryota > Metazoa > Chordata > Amphibia > Caudata > Salamandridae > Calotriton > Calotriton arnoldi. Next base: position 235,220 of record CAWUFW010016964.1, on the reverse strand, counting down.
GGGGGTCCCCAATCCCCCCACAGTCCCAGCCGGCTCCCCGCCTCCTGCGCGAGCCGCGCATTGCTTCCACATGGGGAGCAGCTAACATGCTGCTCCCCATGTGGAAAGCTAATTGATTTGCATTTTGAAAGAGAGAGCAGGTTTCCTGCTCTCTCTTTCAAAATGCAAACCAAGTCTGCTATGACAGGACGGGAGCCGCGAGGCTCCCGTCCTGTCATAGCAAACTACAGTGTCCCGAGGGTAGGCACCCGGGACACTGCAGGAGACGACCCTGGGGGGTGGTGGTCCCCAGGGCCATCAAGAGCTCCAGGAGGGGGCCACGCGGCCCCCTCCCATCCAGTGCACAGCCCGGGGAGGTGGTGGTCCCCGGGGCTTTGGGTGTCCATAACGGACCCCCATATTCAAATTTTTAGTGCCCCGGGGAGGTGGCAGTCCCCGGGGCATGTGGGGGGGCTGGAGCCCCCCACACAGGTCCAAAAATTAAAAAAAAGAAGCCCCGGGGAGGTGGCGGTCCCCGGGGCAGCGGGAGGGCAAAGAGCCCTCCCGCACCATTATTCTTTTAAGCCCCGGGGGTGACGGTCCCCGGGGCTTGGGAGGCCTTAGAGGCCCCCACATATTAAAAGAAACCCTGCATGCCCCCGGGACTTGGCCCACCCGGGGCCAGTGTAACAACGAGCGCGGGAGACCGCGGTCCGTTTTTTTCTCGGCGGGATCCGCGCACCCTGAGTGCATCCCGCCGATTTTTTTTTTAAATGCTTTTTTCTGCCCAGGGGGTCCTTGAGGGACCCCCTGAGCAGACCTAGGAGGTCAGGGTGTTTCTACCCTGCCCCCTTTGTGCGTTTTGTGCACTTGTTTCTTCTGGGTTTTTTTTCTAATCCGCAGGATCCGCGCACCCTGAGCGCATCCTGCCGATTTTTTTTTTTTAAAAATGCTTTTTTCTGCCCAGGGGGTCCTTGTGGGACCCCCTGAGCAGACCTAGAGGTCAGGGTGTTTCTACCCTGCCCCCTTTTGCGCTTTGCGCACTTGTTTCTGTCCTCGGTTCTACCGAGGGACAAAATAACTGCCAACACTTCCTGATTTGGAGTGTTGACAGCCACTTGACAGCCAATTAGCATGCAGCTCGTGATCGGGAGGGTGCGCGAATCCGACGCGGCCATAGATATATATGTGATTTTCCTTTTGATTTTCTCTGGAACTACTGAACGGATTTACACCATTTAACAAAAGGGTTCTTTCTGAACCAAGAACTACCTCTTTGCCAAATTTGGTGTAATTCCGTTCAGCAGTTCGGGCTGTAGCCGTGTCTAAAGTTTCCTATGGGAAAATGAATGGGGAAAACACGTTTGGGGACCCCCCTTTTTTCTCGGCCCCCGCTTGACGAATCACCCCGAAACTTTCAGGGTAGGACCGGAGCGGGCCATAAAGTTTGAAAATTTCGCGAAGATTCGTCAACCGGCAAGAGAGTTATTTCAAATAGAATGTCGCAGATTTCCTATGGAAAATAGGTCCTAACTATAACTATCTACTGGCGACCGCCAGTAGATAATATATATATATATATATATATATATCATGCTCCAGAGGTTACCACACAGTAGGGAAGCACTCGAACAAAAGGTAGGTTCACCTCTTAAACCTTTAATCTTTGGTACAGGCGGGTTCAGCATGCAAGTAAATCAAGCAGTTCCAGCACGTCGCCTTACGCGTTTCGAATATCTCTTCATCAGAGGCTGGCGTGGATGGCGTGCAATTGTGGACATTCCCCCATTGTTATGCTCGCATACACATATGATGCATTATGGGAAAGACAGTCCTCTTATTTCTCCGTGAATCGTTGCACCTGTAATTTCTGCTGTCCAAAGGCTCTGCATGAGCCCCTCACTTGCCAGCCCGTCTTTATCCTCAGCCCGCTGCCCCACAGCAGGATAGGTATATCCAAGTCCCAAGTGGCCCCCAGTTATCACAGGGTGGTGCCTTCCCAGCGGCTGGGCTGCCGCTTATAAATCACGCTCCAGAGGTTACCACACAGTAGGGAAGCACTCGAACAACAGGTAGGTTCACCTCTTAAACCTTTAATCTTTGGTACAGGCGGGTTCAGCATGCAAGTAAATCAAGCAGTTCCAGCGCGTTGCCTTACGCGTTTCGAATATCTCTTCATCAGAGGCTGGGGTGGATGGCGTGCAATTGCGGACACTCCCCCATTGTTATGCTCGCATCCACATATGATGCATTATGGGAAAGACAGTCCTCTTATTTCTCCGTGAATCGTTGCACCTGTAATTTCTGCTGTCCAAAGGCTCTGCATGAGCCCCTCACTTGCCAGCCCGTCTTTATCCTCAGCCCGCTGCTCCACAGCAGGATAGGTATATCCAAGTCCCAAGTGGCCCCCAGTTATCACAGGGTGGTGCCTTCCCAGCGGCTGGGCTGCCGCTTATAAATCACGCTCCAGAGGTTACCACACAGTAGGGAAGCACTCGAACAACAGGTAGGTTCACCTCTTAAACCTTTAATCTTTGGTACAGGCGGGTTCAGCATGCAAGTAAATAAAGCAGTTCCAGCGCGTCGCCTTACGCGTTTCGAATATCTCTTCATCAGAGGCTGGCGTGGATGGCGTGCAATTGCGGACACTCCCCCATTGTTATGCTCGCATCCACATATGATGCATTATGGGAAAGACAGTCCTCTTATTTCTCCGTGAATCGTTGCACCTGTAATTTCTGCTGTCCAAAGGCTCTGCATGAGCCCCTCGCTTGCCAGCCCGTCTTTATCCTCAGCCCGCTGCCCCACAGCAGGACAGGTATATCCAAGTCCCAAGTGGCCCCCAGTTATCACAGGGTGGTGCCTTCCCAGCGGCTGGGCTGCCGCTTATAAATCACGCTCCAGAGGTTACCACACAGTAGGGAAGCACTCGAACAACAGGTAGGTTCACCTCTTAAACCTTTAATCTATGGTACAGGCGGGTTCAGCATGCAAGTAAATATAAAACAAAGGCTCAAGTCCACCATAAGCGTATTTGGCACTCGGGAGCGGGTGCGGTCACGGCGTGGCGGTGGGTCCACGATTATGATTCCAGCTCACACTTCCAATAAAGAAGACGCCGCACTCACGGATGATGATAAACTCAGTAGTTTATTTTCCCCGAGTTCACCAAAGCAGGACGCATTTCGGCTCGCGCCTTTTTCGACTACCATGTTTACCGATAAGAACGCCATTTTTTATACAATTGCGCATATGCAAATGTGTACTAGTCATGAACAATGAAAACAGACTAAATTTCTCATTATACTTCAATGTTGTCGCCATTTTACAGTGGTTCAAATGCCTATTGATTTTACACAATTCATCCGCAAATCACTTACACCGATATAAAGTCAATAAAATTAAAAGTATATATCATATGTATAACATTTATCAATGCGATCAGGCTCTGAATGAGCTTTTCATTGAAAGTTATATAGTATTTTCAATGCGCACATATTAACAAACATTTCCTTAACATGAAAGAAACATAATCAATAACCGGCTGCAACGCCGTATCCAACAGTTATTCATATATAAATTCATTTATCATCATAAACAATGTATAAGGGCTCCTTGCTCCCTATACTCTAATGATATCATCATTTTAAAATAATTCAAATACAATAATTTTTCAGGTGCGCATATAAATAAATAATGATATGCATGACTTAAATGTCAAAAACGATCAAGCTATAATGAGCACTTCATTAGCAGATGAATTCCCATTTGTGTGGGTTAAGAGTTTTTCTTCTCCTGTGGCACAAGAAAAAGGCTCGATCAAGCTCTGAATGAGCTATCTTACATTAGATTAAACTGTTTTTTTTGTTCATGACAATTCATTTTAATGGCAAGTTAATAATTGACAGGCAGTAAAAAGCACACATTACTTTTAACCTAAATGTATTGCTAGTTCTTCTTCAACATTGAGTCCTTTAGTAACCCGTGTCTGGAGATCTATAATGAATCTGGACTCCAGTCTGCACAATTTTAATTCTCTATTGCCCCCTCTCTCGTGTTGTGGGACATGGTCGAGACAGAAAAACCGTAGCAGGTTTCTGTTGCTTGCATGTGATTGGGAAAAATGTCTGGCAATGGGGTAGGATGGATAATTTTTCTCTATGGCCCTTGCATGCTCTAAAATTCATTTTTTGGTAGGGTGAATAGTACTTCCAATATACATGAGATTGCAAGCGCACATTAGACAGTGCACACAGAAAGGGGTGTTACATGTGAGAAATGTGTTTATCTTTTCGGCTTCTCACAACCCGGTACATTATATGTTAATGTCTTAAATTGCTCTTACATGCCTTGCACTTAGTGCAAGGAAAAAATCCTGTCAATTCACTTATTCGTGGGTTCCTTGGACTAATCTCTAAATGACTTTGTACTAAACTGTCCCTTAATGATCGACTTCTCCTATATGTAATTTTAGGATAGTCTGGCAGATTTCTACCAATAATGGGATCAGTTTTGAGAATATGCCAATTGCGTTTAAAAATTTTAGAAACATTCTGTGCTTCATTAGAAAAAGTCGTGATCACTCTGAACTCTAAATTCGCAGTGGTGTTATTCTTCTGAGTCTTATCTCTTAGAAGGCACTTCCTGGGTATTTTGTCTATCCGACTGAGAGTTTTATTCAATAACTCTTCAGAATATCCTCATATTCTAAATCTTTTTAAAGCTTCTTTGGCTGCCTGTTCGAAATCTAATTGCCTTGTGCAATTTCTTTTTATACGCAAAAGTTCGCCATACGGGATGCTCTTTTTTAGAGGGGTAGGGTGACTGCTATGTGCTTCCAAGATTGAATTTCCTGCCGTTGGCTTACGAAATAAGGATGTACAAATTTCACCATCTGCGATAAATACCTTAAGATCTAGAAAGTCTACTTCTGTAGCACTGATTTCTCCACTAAAGTGCAAATTGACATCATTATTATTCAGTACACCAATATACTGTTCCACCTCCTCTCTGGGTCCTTTCCACAAAATAAATAGGTCATCTATATAACGATGCCAACCCACTATACAGGAAGCCCATCTGTAGTTGTCATCAGCACTGGCCACCTGCTTCTCCCACCAGCCCACAAATAAATTCGCGTAGCTGGGGGCGAAGCAGATGCCCATGGCCGTACCTTTCAGCTGAACATACAGTTGTTTTTGGAAAAGAAAGATGTTATTATTTAAACAAAATGTGACAAACTCTATCAACATTTGGTTGTGCTCGACCAATTTAAGCGATCTGCCCCTCAAAAAGTGTCCAATCACTTGTATTCCTTGAGCGTGATCTATGCATGTGTATAGGCTTGTTATATCCAACACCACCATCAACATATCAGGTTCCCAACTTATATTTGAGAATATTCCTTTGAAATCTGTTGTATCTCGTACATGAGATGACAGGGTTTTGACAAAGGGGGTCAGGAAGACATCAATGAATTGTGACATATGTTCTGTAAGGCTGCCTATGGAAGAAAGGATTGGTCAACCCGAGGGTTTGTTGGCATCTTTGTGTATTTTTGGAAGGTGATAAAATGTCGGTGTCACTGGATGTGCGCAGTTCAAAAACCGTGTCTCCTCTTGATCAAGCATTCCCCGACTGGACCATTTCTGTATCATTTCATGATATTCCACGATACTCTGATTGTATCTTTCTTTTGTTATTCTTGCATAGCATGCCATATCCGATAGCTGTCGTAATGCTTCCATGATGTAGTAGTCTTTGGTCATTAAAACAATGTTGCCCCCCTTGTCAGATGGTTTACATATAATATTGAGATCCTGTTGAATTCCTACGATTGCTTTTCCCTGTTCACTGGAGAAATTAGATTTAACATGATTGGCTCCGATGCTTTTTGATTTGTTCCTCCTTATTTGTTGCAAATCATTTTTTACTGCATCCTCAAAAACATCGATGGTATCGAATGGCATATTCGGAACAAAGGTTGATTTTACTTTGAAGCCAGATTTAATATTTTTTTGCTCAATTCCAAAGCTTTCCATATCCATTACCTCTCGTGTTCCAGAAGTGGACTCTTGATCCGCTAATATGCAAAGGAGATCCAGATCTTCTCCTGTTAAGATATCTGTAGATGTTTGTGTAGTTTCTGAGGATGGATTTAGTAGATGTTGTTCAGAGTGTCCTCGCAGTTTAAAGAATTTATATAACTTCAATTTCCTTGTGAACAGATAAAGATCAATCCGGGATTGGGTGTACTCAAACTTTTGTGTGGGGCAAAACGTTAATCCTTTCTTTAATGCTGTTTCTTCAAACTCAGTGAGTTTCCTGGGTGTTAAGTTAATAATAGTCAGTTCATCCGTCTCATCAATTTCTTGAAGCCTCTCTTGCTTCTTGTCTGTGAAGCTATGCCTGTACTTGTTGTAGCCTCCTCGCCTTGTTTTTCTTTTCTTTGTTGGTTTTTGCGTTCCGGGGGTTTGCCTCGTCCTCCCCTTTGCCACGTCTGTCTTAGTAATTGAAATTCCTCGTGAAAAAGGGAACGTGGAGGATTTTGATCCGCATCCTCTTCTCCTGATTGCTCATTATCCGTTGTGATGTCTGATTCAGAAGTTTCTCGTTGTTCAATGATTTTATGTGTCACATTATTCCTAAGAGCTTTACTTGGGGCATCGTATTTACGTGCAAATGTCAACACGCGTCCTTGTTCATAATCATGTGCATCCCGGTTGAACTTAGTATGTTTCCGTTTTTTCATACCTTCACGTAGTTCTTCTCTAGTTTTGGAATCTTGTTCAGTGAGGATTACTGTTTCCACATCCTCAATTTCCTTGAGGCACTTATCTCTATCGCTCCAGGCAAATTTGATAAGTATTTTTAGCATGCCCACAGAGGATTCCGTTGTATATGCTGCCCACTCATCCAATAATTTGGGTTCCGGGTTGTCATAGGCGGGAACAGTGTATATGCGTAAACCGCGTGGAATGCGGTTTACTTCTATATAATTCTGAAATGATGTTGCCTCCCACCACTTTCGGATCTCCCACTCATAGAGTCTCTCCGAATTTCACAAATTGCGCCTTGAGTCCTCCATGTGCGCTAGATGCCGTGCCTGTTGCACGCTCCTCATTTGTTTTACCGCGTTTAAATATATCCACTGCCGCTTCTTGGCGTGCCGCGTCGGTAAACATGGTATAAATTAAAGGAATTTGGATACGATGTTTACTTGAATTCAAATATCACACATCATCCTCGCTCCAACCGCATAATGATACAATCACTGAATAAATGGCAAACTGTCTCGAACGGGACTTCTCGAGTCCTCTGACTCACCCGTCAGAAGAGTTGATTATGATCTGCTCGTCTTCTAATTTGGGACGTTTGCGGTGGTGCTCGTACGCTGTTAGAACAAAGGCTCAAGTCCACCATAAGCGTATTCGGCACTCGGGAGCGGGTGAGGTCATGGCGTGGTGGTGGATCCACGATTATGATTCCAGCTCACACTTCCAATAAAGAAGACGCCGCACTCACGGATGATGATAAACTCGGTCGTTTATTTTCCCCAAGTTCACAAAAGCAGGACGCGTTTCGGCTCGCGCCTTTTTCCACTACCATGTTTACCGATAACAGCGTCATTTTTTATACAATTGCGCATGTGCAAATGTGTACCAGTCATGAACAATGAAAACAGACTAAATTTCTCATTATACTTCAATGTTGTCGCCATTTTAAAGTGGTTCAAATGCCTATTGATTTTACACAATTCATCCACAAATCACTTACACCGACATAAAGTCAATAAAATTAAAAGTATATATCATATGTATAACATTTATCAATGCGATCAGGCTCTGAATGAGCTTTTCATTGAAAGTTATATAGTATTTTCAATGCGCACATATGAACAAACGTTTCCTTAACATGAAAGAAACATAATCAATAACCGGCTGCAACACCGTATCCAACAATTATTCATATACACATTCATTTATCATCATAAACAATGTATAGGGGCTCCTTGCTCCCTATACTCTAATGATATCATCATTTTAAAATAATTCAAATACAATAATTTTTCAGGTGCGCATATAAATAAATAATGATACGCATGACTTAAATGTCAAAAACGATCAAGCTATAATGAGCACTTCATTAGCAGATGAATTCCCATTTGTGTGGGTTAAGAGTTTTTCTTCTCCTGTGGCACAAGAAAAAGGCTCGATCAAGCTCTGAATGAGCTATCTTACATTAGATTAAACTGTTTTTTTTGTTCATGACAATTCATTTTAATGGCAAGTTAATAATTGACAGGCAGTAAAAAGCACACATTACTTTTAACCTAAATGTATTGCTAGTTCTTCTTCAACATTGAGTCCTTTAGGAACCCGTGTCTGGAGATCTATAATGAATCTGGACTCCAGTCTGCGCAAGTTATTGAATAAAACTCTCAGTCTGGTAGACAAAATACCCAGGAAGTGCCTTCTAAGAGATAAGACTCAGAAGAATAACACCACTGCGAATTTAGAGTTCAGAGTGATCACAACTTTTTCTAATGAAGCACAGAATGTTTCTAAATTTTTTTAACGCAATTGGCATATTCTCAAAATTGATCCCATTATTGGAAGAAATCTGCCACACTATCCTAAAATTACATTTTACTCTCAGCAATCCAGCTGTGGGGGGGGTTTCGATATTGGTAGTCTGTATTTTAGAGTGGTTGTATGAAAGGTTTTATTACGGTGTGAGGATGTGCATCAGATGATCACGTGGCTGATGTCATCAGTGATGTCATTTGAGATGTCATCAGTGATGTCATCAGTGATGTCACTGAGCATCTCATGAGTGATGTAATATGTGACGTCATCAGCAGTGCATTGCGGGGGCGTGAGATATAGTTAGCTCTACTAACTATAACAGCCTAATTTCTCTGGTTTTATAAGAGTGAAATGTCCAACTAACTATAACGTCCCTGTAACCTATGGTTTTTTCAGTGAATTTCTAAGGTTTTTTAAATGCTAATTTCTAACTATAACGTCCATAAAACCTATGGTTTTTCAGTGAAAAAAATATATATATATATATATATATATCCAACAGCAAAATCCAAATAAGTGCACACTCGGGAAGATTGCAAATCCAGTAATAAGTTTAATAATTCCTGTAACGAGTTTCAACTGTGGACAGTCTTGTTCACACACAGATTGAAACGTGAAACATAGTTACATACCCTGATCAGACACAAATGATGGACTGCCATGACAAGTAATGTCATACACTCAAAGTGTAATGGCCATCTTAAAGCATGTTAAATACGTACAAATGGTAAAGAAACCCCATGAAACCCATAGTGTGTCTACCAAAAGGGAAATAATGATCAATGCCAAACATTTGGCTGAGACCTTTCGTGTTAATTCACATGGTGTCTCCAAGAATGAAACCCATAGTGGATCTAATTATGCACTAAGTGCACATGGACACATAATGAATACCATGCCAATTGGCCAAAAACTTCATCTGTGTCTGATCATGGTATGTAACTAGGTTTCACGTTTCAATCTGTGTGTGAACAAGACTGTCCACAGTTGAAATGCATTACAGGAATTATTAAACTTATTACTGGATACCGATCTACCCGAGTGTGCGCTTATTTGGATTTTGCTGTTGGATTAATTACGACTGGCATGCCCTGCAGGCACAGCGCACCACCTTTCTGCGGGCCCCAGTTTTCAGATGGGGTGTTCGCTATGTTGGATATATATAAGTGGAACTGAGACTGCCACGAGATAGCTTTCACCTGTGATCAAGGTCGTATTGACCGAAACGCGTCAGGAGTGCTGTAGAAGCCAATAAAGAGAAAATGAAGAGCACATTTGCCCAATTCGTGAGTGCAGCTTTTTCCTCTCATGTGGAGGGGACTTTTTTTGATGCTAAGCAGTGTGGTCCTGCCGCTACGTTTGCAACACCAGCGAGGTGCCTTAATTACCCACTAGGACCACCTTGGAGTTTTGACTGTGAAGCAGTATTAGGTATTGGTGCCGCCGAGGATTACCTACAGTATGGGTCCCTGCAGCCTTTTGGATATCGGTCTGCAAAAGGAACAACTGGCTACTTGATGTGTGTTTTTATTGGCCTGGTGATGTGCTGCCGCACAGACATTGAAAGTGACATTGCCCACTAGGCTTTTGAAAATGAAATATTTGGTGCAACAACAAGTTTCAGCAATCATTGCAGTACCCAGGAGGGACCCCATGAGGGGTGGGATTTTAAATAAGTGGAACTCAGACTGCCACAAGAGTGCTTTCACCTGTGATCAACATCGTACAGACCGAAACGCGTCAGGAGTGCTGTAGCAGCTAATAAAAAGAAAATAAAAAGCACATTTGCCCAGTTCGTGAGTGCATCTTTTTCCTCTCATGTGGAGGGGACTTTTTTTATATTAAGCAGTGTGGTCTTGCCTCTAAGTTTGCAACACCAGCGAGGCACCTTTATTACCCACTAGGACCACTTTGGAGTTTTGTCTGTAAAGCAGTATTGGGTAACGGTGCCGCCGAGGATTGCCTACGGTATGGGTCCCTGCAGCCTTTTGGATATCGGTCTGCAAAAGGAACAACTGGCTGTTTTATGTGAGTTTTTTATTGGCCTGGTGATGTGCTGCCGCACAGACATTGAAAGTGACTGGAATTTTGAAAATGAAATATTTGACTAACTACAAGTTCCAGCAATCATTGCAATACCCTCGCGGGAACCCATGAGGGGCGGGATTATAAGTAAGTGGAACTCAGACTGCCACGAGATTGCTTTCACCTGTGATCAAGGTCGTACCGACCGAAACACGTCAGGTGTGGCGTAGCAGCTAATAAAAAGAAAATAAAGAGCACATTTGCCCAGTTCGAGAGTGCAGCTTTTTCCTCTCATGTGGAGGAGACTTTATATATATATAAATATATATATATATATATATTTATATATATATATATACACATTATCTACTGGCGGTCGCCAGTAGATAGTTATAGTTAGGACCTATTTTCCATAGGAAATCCGCGACATTCTATTTGAAATAACTCTTGCGTCGGTTGACGAATCTTCGCGAAATTTTCAAACTTTATGGCCCGCTCCGGTCCGCTCCTACCCTGAAAGTCTCAGGGTGATTCGTCAAGCGGGGGCCGAGAAAAAGGGGGGTCCCAAAACGTGTTTTCCCCATTCATTTTCCCATAGGAAATTTTAGACACGGCTACAGCCCGAACTGCTGAACGGAATTACACCAAATTTGGCAAAGAGGTAGTTCTTGGTTCAGAAAGAACCCTTTTGTTAAATGGTGTAAATCCGTTCAGTAGTTGCGGAGAAATTAAAAAAATAAGAGTCAAAAAATCAATTTCCCATAGGTAACGTTATGCAAGGCTACAGCCCGAACTGCTGAACGGAATTACACCAAATTTGGCAAAGAGGTAGTTCTTGGTTCAAAAAGAACCCTTTTTGTTAAATGGTGTAAATCCGTTCAGTAGTTGCTGAGAAAATCAAAAGTAAAAACACATATATATCTGGGCGGAGCCTAACCACACATGTCATCGTGAGATCTGATTGGCTGTCAGCACTTCATCCTGGAATTGCTGGCAGCCATCTTGGGACCAATATAAATGATAGTACCCCTTTGAAATGCATTGTAGTGAATCGAAGATTTTGAGGGTTACCAAAAGGAGAACTATAAAGGGTGATAACAGACTTTAGTTACATTAGAATTCATTTGTTGATGGTACCATACTAATTTCAGGAATTGTGGTGTGTTCTAAGGTGATTTTACCCTGTGAAAAACCTTCTGCTGGGATATCATGAATCATGTTTGAGAGAAAACTATTTTCACATGCTTGTCCCATACAGTTTTGGAAGGTGCCCCAGAAGCTAAAATGAGAGCATATTTTCTGTAAATTCACATTATCTTTCTCAGTCATGTGAGAATGAAGTCTGACATTCTCAGTAAAACATGTACATCCAACAAGGGCAGAGACTGTCAGTTGATTCCTTTGTGTTCTACTGCAGCTTCCCAGAGTGTTCTAAAGAACAACTAGAGTGCTAACAGCCTTACTTATGACAAAAGTATGGCACACCTGAAGCCATCTTGATTGGAATAAACTGGTAACACTTAAAACATTTAATTTAAAAAGGAACAAAATGATGGGGTTCATCTTGTCATAGAAATTATGGTTAGTGCTCTGGAAAGAAAAATTAGGACATGTTTGAAGTGTGATCTCAAATATCTTCCTGTTATATTTCAACAGGAGCAGCCTGTCAGTTGATGCCTTTGTGTTCTACTGCAGCTTCCCAGAGTGTTCTAAAGAACAACTAGAGCGCTAACAGTCTTACTTATGACAAAAGTATGGCACACCTGAAGCCATCTTGATTGGAATAAACTGGTAACACTTAAAACATTTAATTTAAAAAGGAACAAAATGAGGGGGTTCATTTTGCCATAGAAATTATGGTTAGTGCTGTAGAAAGGAAAATTAGGACATGTTTTAAGTGAGATCTCAAATATCTTCCTGTTATATTTCAACAGGAGCAGCCTGTCAGTTGATGCCTTTGTGTTCTACTGCAGCTTCCCAGAGTGTTCTAAAGAACAACTAGAGTGCTAACAGCCTTACTTATGACAAAAGTATGGCACACCTGAAGCCATCTTGATTGGAATGAACTGGTAACACTTAAAACATTTAATTTAAAAAGGAACAAAATGAGGGGTTCATTTTGCCATAGAAATTATGGTTAGTGCTGCAAAAAGAAAATTTAGTGCATGTTTTAAGTGAGATCTCAAATCCTCTTCTATTTCATTAGAAAATTCAGACATGCAGACTGAAACAATCACTTTCAATACCAGCAGTAGACTTCCAGTTAACTCCTTGGTGAGCAGTAGCTTTACTACAGTGATCTAATGAACAACTAGATTAATAACATTCTGAATTTATGGCAAATGTGTGACACATCTGAATGCCTTCTTGATGGAATCAAAGTAAAAAACTGAAAGCATTTCCTACTGAGGAGACTGCAGTAAATGAGGAAATTAGGAAACTTCATAACAAAGAAGTCTTCCAAGATGGCCACCAGTGAAAAAAAGAGCCCAAATGTAGCACAAATATTACCGAGATGTAGCCCACATATAGCCCAATGACAAAAGTATGCAAAACACTTTTTATTTTTTGTTTTTTTGCAGTTTTATGTAGTGCAGACTGGTCAGGTATTGGAGCGTTGCATCTTAAAACATGACCCCCTACACTACAAAAACACCACTGCACTACCCTAAACCCTAAAACACTACCCCAGCACGACCCCCTACACTACACAAGCACCACTGCACTATCCTAAACCCTAAAACACTACCCCCAGCATGACCCCCTACACTACACAAACACCACTGCACTACCCTAAACCCTAAAACACTACCCCAACACCACTGCACTAACCTAAATCCTAAAACACTACCCCCAGCACGACCCCTACACTACCCAAACACCACTGCACTACCCTAAAACATGACCCCCTACACTACACAAACACCACTGCACTACACTAAACCCTAAAACACTACCCCCAGCACGACCCCCTACACTACACAAGCACCACTGCACTACCCTAAACCCTAAAACACTACCCCCAGCACGACCCCCTACACTACACAAACACCACTGCACTACCTTAAACCCTAAAACACTACCCCCAGCACGACCCCCTACACTACCCAAACACCACTGCACTAACCTAAATCCTAAAACACTACCCCCAGCACGACCCCTACACTACCCAAACACCACTGCACTACCCTAAAACATGACCCCCTACACTACACAAACACCACTGCACTACCCTAAACTCTAAAACACTACCCCCAGCACGACCCCCTACACTACACAAGCACCACTGCACTACCCTAAACCCTAAAACACCAGCCCCTGCACGACCCCCTACACTGCCTGAACACCACTGCACTGCCCTAAACCCTGAAACACATACCCTAGCACGACCCCCTACACTGCCCGAACACCACTGCACTGCCCTAAACCCTGAAACACCACCCCCTTCACGACCCCCTACACAGCCCGAACACCACTGCACTGCCCTAAACCCTGAAACACCACCCCCAGCATGACCCCTACACTGCACGAACACCACTGCACTGCCCTAAACCCTGAAACACTACCCCAGCAAGACCTCCTACACTGTCCGAACACCACTGCACTGCCCTAAACCCTGAAACATCACCCCCAGCAAGACCCCTACACTGCCCGAACACCACTGCCCTAAACCCTGAAACACCACCCCCAGCACGACCCCCTACACTGCCCGAACACCACTGCACTGCCCTAAACCCTGAAACACCACCCCCAGCACGACCCCTACACTGCCCGAACACCACTGCACTGCCCTAAACCCTGAAACACCACCCCCTGCACGACCCCCTACACTGCCCGAACACTACTGCACTGCCCTAAACCCTGAAACACCATCCCCAGCACGACCCCCTACACTGCACGAACACCACTGCACTGCCCTAAACCCTGAAACACTACCCCCAGCAAGACCCCCTACCCTGCCCGAACACCACTGCACTGCCCTAAACCCTGAAACACCACCCCCAGCAAGACCCCCTACACTGCCCGAACACCACTGCCCTAAACCCTGAAACACCACCCCCAGCAAGACCCCTACACTGCCCGAACACCACTGCACTGCCCTAAACCCTGAAACACCAGCCCCAGCACGACCCCTACACTGCCCGAACACCACTGCACTGCCCTAAACCCTGAAACACCACCCCTGCACGACCCCCTACACTGCCCGAACACCACTGCACTGCCCTAAACCCTGAAACACCACCCCCAGCACGACCCCCTACACTGCCCGAACACCACTGCACTGCCCTAAACCCTGAAACACCACCCCTGCACGATCCCCTACACTGCCCGAACACTACTGCACTGCCCTAAACCCTGAAACACCACCCCCAGCACGACCCCCTACACTGCACGAACACCACTGCACTGCCCTAAACCCCAAAACACTACCCCCAGCAAGACCCCCTACACTGCCCGAACACCACTGCCCTAAACCCTGAAACACCACCCCCAGCAAGACCCCCTACACTGCCCGTACACCACTGCACTGCCCTAAACCCTGAAACACCACCCCCAGCATGACCCCCTACACTGCCCGAACACCACTGCACTGCCCTAAACCCTGAAACACCACCCCCAACACCACCCCCTACACTGCCCGAACACCACTGCACTGCCCTAAACCATGAAACACCAGCCCCAACACGACCCCCTACACTGCCCGAACACCACTGCACTGCCCTAAACCCTGAAACACCACCCCCAGCACGACCCCCTACACTGCCCGAACACCACTGCACTGCCCTAAACCCTGAAACACCAGCCCCAGCACAACCCCGTACACTGCCCAAACACCACTGCACTGCCCTAAACCCTGAAACACCAGCCCCAGCACGACCGCCTACACTGCCCGAAAACCACTGCACTGCCCTAAACCCTGAAACACCAGCCCCAGCAAGACCCCCTACACTGCCCGAACACCACTGCACTGCCCTAAACCCTGAAACACCACCCCCAGCAAGACCCCCTACACTGCCCGAACACCACTGCACTAAAGCCTGAAACACCACCCCCAGCAAGTCCACCTACACTGGCCGAACACCATTGCACTGCCCTAAACCCTGAAACACCACCCCCTGCACAACCCACTACACTGCCCAAACACCACTGCACTGCCCTAAACCCTGAAACACCACCCCCTGAACGACCCCCTACACTGCCCGAACACCACTGCACTGCCCTAAACCCTGAAACACCACCCCTCAGCACAACACCCTACACTGCCCGAACACCACTGCACTGCCCTAAACCCTGAAACACCACCCCCAGCATGACGCCCTACACTGCCCGAACACCACTGCACTGCCCTAAACCCTGAAACACCACCCCCTGCACGACCTCCTACACTGCCGGAACACCACTGCACTGCCCTAAACCCTGAAACACCACCCCCAGCACGACCCCTACACTGCCCGAACACCACTGCACTGCCCTAAACCCTGAAACATCAACCCCAGCAAGACCCCCTACACTGCCTGAACACCACTGCCCTAAACCCTGAAACACCACCCCTACACTGCACGAACACCACTGCACTGCCCTAAACCCTGAAACACCACCTCCAGCAAAACCCCTACACTGCCTGAACACCATTGCTCTGCCCTAAATCCTGAAACACTAGCCCCAGCATGACCCCCTACACTGCCCAAACACCACTGCACTGCCCTAAACCCTGAAACACCACCCCCAGCATGACCCCCTACACTGCCCGAACACCACTGCACTGCCCTAAACCCTGAAACACCAGCCCCAGCAAGACCCCTACACTGCCCGAACACCACTGCACTGACCTAAACCCTGAAACACCAGCCCCAGCATGACCCCCTACACTGCCCGAACACCACTGCACTGCCCTAAACCCTGAAACACCAGCCCCAGCACGACCACCTACACTGCCCAAACACCACTGCACTGCCCTAAACCCTGAAACACCAGCCCCAGCACGACCCCCTACACTGCCCGAACACCACTGCACTGCCCTAAACCCTGAAACACCAGCCCCAGCACGACCCCCTACACTGCCCGAACACCACTATACTGCCCTAGACCCTGAAACACCAGCCCCAGCACGACCCCCTACACTGCCCGAACACCACTGCACTGCCCTAAACCCTGAAACACCACCCCTGCATGACCCCCTACACTGCCCGAACACCACTGCACTGCCCTAAACCCTGAAACACCACCTCCTGCAGCACCCCCTACACTGCCCGAACACCACTGCACTGCCCTAAACCCTGAAACACCACCCCAGCACGACCCCCTTTACTGCTCGAACACCACTGCACTGCCCCAAACCCTGAAACACCACCCCCAGCACGACCCCTACACTGCCCGAACACCACTGCCCTAAACCCTGAAACACCACCCCCTGCATGACCCCTACACTGCCCGAACACCACTGCACTGCCCTAAACCCTGAAACACCACCCCCTACACTGCCCGAACACCACTGCACTGCCCTAAACCCTGAAACACCACCCCCTGCAGCACCCCCTACACTGCCCGAACACCACTGCACTGCCCTAAACCCTGAAACACCACCCCCTGCACCGCCCCCTACACTGCCCGAGCACCACTGCACTGCCCTAAACCCTGAAACACCACCCCCAGCACGACCCCCTTTACTGCTCAAACACCACTGCACTGC
Organism: Calotriton arnoldi; assembly: GCA_963921515.1. Taxonomy (NCBI): domain Eukaryota; kingdom Metazoa; phylum Chordata; class Amphibia; order Caudata; family Salamandridae; genus Calotriton; species Calotriton arnoldi. The sequence continues at coordinate 217,937 of CAWUFW010016964.1, read as the reverse complement.
CCCAAACCCTGAAACACCACCCCAGCACGACCCCCTACACTGCCCGAACACCACTGCCCTAAACCCTGAAACACCACCCCTGCACGACCCCCTACACTGCCCGAACACCACTGCACTGTCCTAAACCCTGAAACACCACCCCCTACACTGCCCGAACACCACTGCACTGCCCTAAACCCTGAAACACCACCCCCAGCACGACCCCCTACACTGCCCGAACACCACTGCACTGCCCTAAACCCTAAAACACCACCCCCAGCATTACCCCCTACACTGCCCAAACACCACTGCACTGCCCTAAACCCTAAAATACTACCCCCAACACTACCCGAACACGACTGCACTGCCCTAAACCCTCAAACACTACCCCCAGCACGACCCCCTACACTACCCGAACACCACTGCACTGCCCTAAACCCTAAAACACTCCCCCAGCACGACCCCCTACACTACCCGAACACCACTGCACTGCCCTAAACCCTAAAACACTCCCCCAGCACGACCCCCTACACTACCCAAACACCACTGCACTGCCCTAAACCCTAAAACACTACCCCCGCATGACCCCCTACACTACCCAAACACCAATGCACTACCCTAATCCCTAAAACACTACCCCCCGCATGACCCCTACACTACCCTAAACCCTAAAACACTACCCCGCACGACTCCCTACACTACCCAAAGACCACTGCACTACCCTAAACCCTAAAACATGACCTCCTACACTACACAAACACCACTGCACTACCCTAAACCCTAAAACACTACCCCTACACTACACAAACACCACTGCACTACCATAAACCCTAAAACACTACCCCCAGCAGTACCCCTACACTACCCAAACACCACTGCACTAACCTAAACCCTAAAATACTACCCCCAGCAGTACCCCCTACACTACCCAAACACCACTGCACTACCCTAAATCACTATCCCCAGCACAACCCCTACACTACCCAAACACCACTGCACTACCCTAAACCCTAAAACACTACCCCCAGCACGACCCCTACACTACCCAAACACCACTGCACTACCCTAAACCCTAAAACACTCCCCCAGCACGACTCCCTACACTACCCAAACACCACTGCACTACCCTAAACCCTAAATCTACCCCCAGCATGACCCCCTACACTACACAAACACCACTGCACTACCCTAAACCCTAAACCACTACCCCCAGCACGACCCTCTTCACTACCTAAACACAACTGCACAATTTGTTACAGGCGTTGCAACGCAGGCCTGTGGTGCTTACTGGAAGTACCTAATGAGCTAGTTGGGCCCCAGGGACCCTCAGGATTCAAGGTGACCTAATCCCCCAACTTAAAACGCACCACGGGGCGCGTTTGCACAGTGGTGAAGTGAGGGGGCGGGGCCTCAGGTGACATATGCGCAAACACGCCCTGTGGTGCGTTTTAAGTTGGGGAATTAATTCCCTTTGAATCCTGAGGGACCCTGGGGGCCAACTAGCCCACCAGGTACCTTCAGTAAGCACAACAGAGTTGCGTTGCAGAGAGGTGAAAAGAGGTGCGTGGCCTCGGAACGCCTCTCTGCAACTCAGCTCTGTGGTCCTAACTGTAGGTATCTGGGGGCTAGTTGGGCCCCAGGGACCCTCAGAATTCAAGGGGACTTAATCCCGCAACTTAAAACGCGCCACGGGGTGCGTTTGCACACATGTCACCTCAGGCCCCCCTCCCTTCACCACTGTGCAAACGCGCCCTGTAGCGCGTTTTAAGAGGTAGTTTTAATCCCCCTGCCCTATTATGTACTAGGGACTTGCAGAGGAGGTCATGCTAATCACAGGGGTACCCCAACGCATAGTGTTCCCTAGTGTATGTAGGTGTTTTCACTGTATTCTAAGTGTCTTTTAGCATAGCACTGGCTCTGGTTAGTCAGAGTCAGTTACCACCAGTACCCGTCTGAAAAAGTTGTGGGCACAGGATGATTTTGCAACAAGGCCTCTTTCTGCTCCTCTGTTGGTTCTTTCTGCACATCTTTTGCTTCTTTCTGTGCGTTTTTTCTTCTTTCTTCACATGTCCTACCTCTGTAGGCATAGTTAGAAATTAGCATTTAAAAAACCTTTGAAATTCACTTAAAAAATCATAGGTTTCAGGCACGTTATAGTTAGAAATTAGCATTTAAAAACCTTTGAAATTCACTGAAAAAACCATAGGTTTCAGACACGTTATAGTTAGAAATTAGCATTTAAAAAACCTTTGAAATTCACTGAAAAAACCATAGGTTTTAGGGACAGTTATAGTTAGTTGGACATTTCACTCGTACAAAACCATAGAAATTCCCCCGTTATAGTTAATTCAGCTAACTATAACTCGCGCCCCGCAATACACTGCTGATGACGTCACATATTACATCACTCATGACATGGTCAGTGACATCACTGATGACATCACTGATGACATCTCAAATGACATCACTGATGACATCATCCATGTGATAATTTCATGCATCTTCTCACACCCTAATATAACTTTTGATACACCCACTCTAAATTACAGACTGCCATTCTCAAAACCATAGACACTCCAACACCAAAAACTACATACCCACTCACTGATTCTTAGGTCTACACACACATCCACTCACTCACCCGTACAGTCACTCATACTTAGTCACTCAGTACAGGACTATCATATGCACTCATACACCTATATAAACACTCACACACCGCCACTCATCCATAGAGGTACTCACACACCTAGTCAGTCATGCAAAAACTTAATCACACACCCATTTACTCACCTATACAGTTATACACACACCAGCTCACTTACTCATACAAATACTAGCACATTCTTACGCTCTTATACAATCACTGATACAAGTACACACTCATCCTTGCCAGGTAGGTTGCTCCCCCACCACACAGATCCACCTGTGCTGGCCGCCCGCTGCTGCTGCTGGTAAGATCGCCCTTCCGTTTGTGGCCTTGGTGCCCGTATTGCTTGCTTGTCTCCCCTTTTCCCTTTTGTGCCCCCGCTGCCCCCATTTGAACTGTGCCCGTATTTGTGTCCGCTTTCTCTCCCCTTTTCCTTCTGTACCCCTCGCTGCCCCATTTTGAATTGTGCCCGTACTTGTGTCCGCTTTATCTCCACTTTTCCTTCTGTACCCCTCGCTGCCCCATTTTGAATTGTGCCCGTATTTGTGTCCGCTTTCTCTCCCCTATTCCTTCTGTACCCCTCGCTGCCCCATTTTGAATTGTGCCCGTATTTGTGTCCGCTTTCTCTCCCCTTTTCCTTCTGTACCCCTCGCTGCCCCATTTTGAATTGTGCCCGTATTTGTGTCCGCTTTATCTCCACTTTTCCTTCTGTACCCCTCGCTGCCCCATTTTGAATTGTGCCCGTATTTGTGTCCGCTTTCTCTCCACTTTTCCTTCTGTACCCCTCGCTGCCCCATTTTGAATTGTGCCCGTATTTGGGTCCGCTTTCTCTCCACTTTTCCTTCTGTACCCTCGCTGCCCCATTTTGAATTGTGCCCGTATTTGTGTCCGCTTTCTCTCCCCTTTTCCTTCTGTACCCCTCGCTGCCCCATTTTGAATTGTGCCCGTATTTGTGTCCGCTTTCTCTCCCCTTTTCCTTCTGTACCCCTCGCTGCCCCATTTTGAATTGTGCCCGTATTTGTGTCCGCTTTATCTCCACTTTTCCTTCTGTACCCCTCGCTGCCCCATTTTGAATTGTGCCCGTATTTGTGTCCGCTTTCTCTCCACTTTTCCTTCTGTACCCCTCGCTGCCCCATTTTGAATTGTGCCCGTATTTGTGTCCACTTTCTCTCCACTTTTCCTTCTGTACCCCTCGCTGCCCCATTTTGAATTGTGCCCGTATTTGTGTCCGCTTTCTCTCCCTTTTCCTTCTGTACCCCTCGCTGCCCCATTTTGAATTGTGCCTGTATTTGTGTCCGCTTTATCTCCACTTTTCCTTCTGTACCCCTCGCTGCCCCATTTTGAATTGTGCCCGTATTTGTGTCCGCTTTCTCTCCACTTTTCCTTCTGTACCCCTCGCTGCCCCATTTTGAATTGTGCCCGTATTTGTGTCCGCTTTTTCTCCACTTTTCCTTCTGTACCCCTCGCTGCCCCATTTTGAATTGTGCCCGTATTTGTGTCCGCTTTCTCTCCCCTTTTCCTTCTGTACCCCTCGCTGCCCCATTTTGAATTGTGCCCGTATTTGTGTCCGCTTTATCTCCACTTTTCCTTCTGTACCCCTCGCTGCCCCATTTTGAATTGTGCCCGTATTTGTGTCCGCTTTCTCTCCACTTTTCCTTCTGTACCCTCGCTGCCCCATTTTGAATTGTGCCCGTATTTGTGTCCGCTTTCTCTCCACTTTTCCTTCTGTACCCCTCGCTGCCCCATTTTGAATTGTGCCCGTATTTGTGTCCGCTTTCTCTCCCCTTTTCCTTCTGTACCCCTCGCTGCCCCATTTTGAATTGTGCCCGTATTTGTGTCTGCTTTCTCTCCACTTTTCCTTCTGTACCCCTCGCTGCCCCATTTTGAATTGTGCCCGTATTTGTGTCCGCTTTCTCTCCACTTTTCCTTCTGTACCCCTCGCTGCCCCATTTTGAATTGTGCCCGTATTTGTGTCCGCTTTCTCTCCACTTTTCCTTCTGTACCCTCGCTGCCCCATTTTGAATTGTGCCCGTATTTGTGTCCGCTTTCTCTCCCTTTTCCTTCTGTACCCCTCGCTGCCCCATTTTGAATTGTGCCCGTATTTGTGTCCGCTTTATCTCCACTTTTCCTTCTGTACCCCTCGCTGCCCCATTTTGAATTGTGCCCGTATTTGTGTCCGCTTTCTCTCCACTTTTCCTTCTGTACCCCTCGCTGCCCCATTTTGAATTGTGCCCGTATTTGTGTCCGCTTTCTCTCCACTTTTCCTTCTGTACCCCTCGCTGCCCCATTTTGAATTGTGCCCGTATTTGTGTCCGCTTTCTCTCCCCTTTTCCTTCTGTACCCCTCGCTGCCCCATTTTGAATTGTGCCCGTATTTGTGTCCGCTTTATCTCCACTTTTCCTTCTGTACCCCTCGCTGTCCCATTTTGAATTGTGCCCGTATTTGTGTCCGCTTTCTCTCCACTTTTCCTTCTGTACCCCTCGCTGCCCCATTTTGAATTGTGCCCGTATTTGTGTCCGCTTTCTCTCCCCTTTTCCTTCTGTACCCTCGCTGCCCCATTTTGAATTGTGCCCGTATTTGTGTCCGCTTTCTCTCCCCTTTTCCTTCTGTACCCCTCGCTGCCCCATTTTGAATTGTGCCCGTATTTGTGTCCGCTTTCTCTCCACTTTTCCTTCTGTACCCCTCGCTGCCTCTCGCCACTCCCGCCGCTGCGTCCCCTGCGGCCCCGCCCCCCTGACTGCCCATTCGCTGCCCCTGCCTCCCGCCTCCCAGCTGCTCCTCCCTCCCACCTCCCCATAAATGGCGGCCGCTGCGCGGCCGCGCGCTGGCGCGCCGAAGGCGCGCCTAAGGCAAGCCCGTCTGCGCCCGTCCGCGCCTGGACCGCGCCCAGCGCCAAACCCCTGGCCCCCGCAGCAGCCAACCCACCCACCGGACTTACGACACCGCCACCCTCAACGCACTCAACACCGGCCGCATCCCCGGCTGCCACCGTGCCACCCCAGGACGCACCCACGGACCCTTCGCCTGCCAATCCTGCAAGTTCTCCTGCCTCCGGACCTGCACCACACCCGCCAAGCCGAGCACCAGCAGCAACCACCTGAAGTGCTTCCTGCTCAACACCCGCTCCGTCCACAGACACGCCGTGGAACTTTGGAACCTGCTCGACTCCACATCACCAGACGTCGCTTTCCTCACGGAAACATGGATGAACGCCTCCTCAGCGCCCGACATCGCCATCGCCATCCCGGACGGATACAAGATCACCCGAAGGGACCGCGCAAACCAGACAGGAGGAGGCATCGCCATCGTCCACAAGAACACCATCCGCATCACGACCAACTCCGACGACACCTTCACAGCCGGCGAACACCTGCACTTCCAGATACACACCGACCCCAAGACCACCCTCAGAGGCACCCTCATCTACAGACCCCCAGGACCACGCACACAATTCAGCGAAGACATCGCCGACCTCATCAGCCCGCACGCCCTCCCCTCGGCTGACTACATCCTCCTTGGGGACCTCAACTTCCACCTAGAGAACAACAACGATCGCAACACCACCACCCTGCTGGACAACCTCGCCAACCTCGGACTCAAGCAACTGGTGACCACCCCCACACACCTCGCCGGCCACACGCTTGACCCCGTCTTCTCCTCCAGCAGGGACATCTCCTTCAGCCACACCACCGGACTCCACTGGACAGACCACAGCTGCGTCCACTTCAGCTTCAGCAGGATCACCACGCACCACCACCCGCAACAGTTTCCGCGCAGAAGCTGGAACAAGATCACCACCGACCAACTCACCACATCCCTGAGCCAGAACCCTCCCGCCAGCTCAACGAACCCCAACCAAGCCGCCAGCAACCTCACAAGATGGATCACCAACTGCGCAGACGACCTCGCCCCATTGAAGACCCCCAGTCAGACCCGGCAACAAGAAAGCATCCTGGTTCACCGACGAACTCAAGATATCCAAGAAGAACTGCCGGGCCCTCGAGAAAGCATGGCGCAGAGACCCGACTGCAGACAACATGACCACTCTCAAGCACGCCACCCGAAAACACCACCAGCTGATCCACACCACCAAGAAAACCGCATTCAAGGAACGACTGGACAACAATGCCCACAACAGCAAGGAACTCTTCATCATCGTCAAAGAACTCTCGAACCCCAGCGCCGGAAACAACGACATCACTCCCTCGCAAGACCTCTGCAACTCGCTCGCCTCGTTCTTCCACAGCAAGATCGCAGACATACACTACAGTTTCAGCACACAGCCGACGTACCCTACGACCGTTCCAACGCCCCCACCTCCACCCTCCGAGCCTGGACCCCTATCAACACCGAAGACACTATCCGCACGATGAACTCCATCCACTCCGGATCACCAACTGACCCCTGCCCTCACCACGTCTTTCAACAAGGCCGACGCCGTCATCGCACCCCACCTCCGGGACATCATCAACACCTCCTTCGTCACCGCCACCTTCCCAGAGAGCTGGAAGCACGCCGAACTCAGCGCCCTACTGAAGAAACCGTCAGCAGACCCCACCGACCTCAAAAACTACCGCCCCATCTCGCTCCTTCCTTTTCCTGCCAAAGTCATCGAGAAGACCGTCAACAGACAACTGGCCGCCTTCCTCGAGACGAATGGATCCTCGACCACTCGCAGTCCGGCTTCCGGGCCAACCACAGCACCGAGACCGCCCTCATCGCAGCTACCGACGACATCCGAGCCCTGCTCGACAACGGGAAACAGCGGCCCTCATCCTCCTGGACCTCTCCGCAGCGTTCGACACAGTCTGCCACCGCACCCTAGTGCAACGCCTGAACAACGGCGGAATCCAAGAGAAGGCACTGGAGTGGATCATCTCCTTCCTCGCCGGAAGAACCCAGAGAGTCCGCCTCCCCCGTTCAGTTCCGAGGCCACCGAAGTCATCTGCGGCGTACCACAAGGATCATCACTCAGCCCCACCCTCTTCAACGTCTACATGAGCCCCTCGCAGCCATCGCACGCCAACACAACCTCAACATCATCTCCTACGCCGACGACACCCAGCTGATCCTCTCCTCACCAACGACCCCACAACCGCCAGAACCAACCTACATGAAGGGATGAAGGACATAGCTGAGTGGATGAGGAACAGCCGCCTGAAACTGAACTCAGATAAAACGGAAGTCCTCATCCTAGGATCATCACCCTCCGCCTGGGACGACTCCTGGTGGCCCCCTGCCCTGGGCAACGCACCCAAACCAACGGACCACGCACGCAACCTGGGCTTCATCCTGGACTCCTCCTCTCAATGACCCGACAAATCAACGCCGTCTCCTCGTCTTGCTTCAACATCCTACGCATGCTGCGCAAGATCTTCCGGTGGATCCCCACCGAAACCAGGAAGACGGTCACCCAGGCCCTCGTCACCAGCCGACTGGACTACGGCAACTCCTCTACGCCGGAACCACAGCCAAACTTCAAAAAGACTCCAACGCATCCAGAACGCCTCAGCTCGACTCATCCTGGACATCCCCCGACACAGCCACATCGCCGGACACCTGAGAGACCTGCACTGGCTCCCCGTCAGCAAGAGAATCACGTTCCGACTCCTCACCCACGCACACAAAGCTCTCCACAACCAAGGCCCCAGATACCTCAACGACCGTCTGACCTTCTACACTCCCACCCGCCAGCTACGATCGACCAACCACGCCCTCGCCGCCGTCCCCCGCATCCGAAGAGCCACAACGGGAGGAAGATCCTTCTCCTACCTGGCTGCCAAGACGTGGAACTCCCTACCCATCCACCTCCGCCTTACCCAAGACCACCTCTCCTTCAGGAAGCAACTCAAGACCTGGCTGTTCGAACAGTAGCGGACCCCCTCCCCCAAGCGCCTTGAGACCCTCCGGGTGAGTAGCGCGCTATACAAATACTTGATTGATTGATTGATCCATACAGCCACTCTCACAATCACACACTCACTTATAGCCATTTATATACTCCAACACACATATATACTGCCTTTCACATATGTAGTTACTCACACATGTACCACTGAGATATACATTCAATCACTAACACACCCATACACACACTCACCCACCCATACAGTCCATCACAGATGCACTCTTGAAACCATGCACCCAGTGAATCACCAACTCACACATCTATGCACAGAGTCACACACACCCCACCCACACAAACACTCAGGCACCCATACAGATACTCAGACAATCAATCAATAACCCATGTAGACACTCATGTAGCTATTCAGAAAGCCCATGCAGCCGCTTACAAACCAACAGACAGACGGATACAGACATTCACACAGATTAGTCACTAACCCATGCATTCAGTAAGATACATTTAATCACTCACTTGTAGAGTCAGTCACTCACGTACTAAATCATCCATTCAGACACTTATACACCCACTCATTCTTCAATACTCCTTTCCCTATATATATTAAACATATTTAAACTTTACAGAAACACACAGTCACTGGATGATGTCATCAGTGATGTCATTTGAGATGTCATCAGTGATGTCATCAGTGATGTCACTGACCATGTCATGAGTGATGTAATATGTGACGTCATCAGCAGTGCATTGCGGGGGCTCGAGTTATAGTTAGCTGAACTAACTATAACGGGGGAATTTCTATGGTTTTGTACGAGTGAAATGTCCAACTAACTATAACTGTCCCTAAAACCTATGGTTTTTTCAGTGAATTTATATATATATATATAACCGTTCCACTCATGCTCCTCTCCTCTCCGATTCTGTAAGCAGGCACCGACACTACTGAGGTTGACATGGGTTCAGTTTATTTTGCAGCGAAACAGCGAAGATAACGCGTTTCGGTGGTCACCACCACCTTGTTCACATAAAGTGACCGCCATTTGATTAACCATTTATACAGCCGTGTTCCTATGCAATGAGGCATGGACACTGAAAAAATACTACAACACCATTTAAATATTTACAATAAAGTGCACTGTGCAAAAATTCCATGAAAATAAAAACCAAAATAAAATAATTATCACTGACATTGTATCCTGGGTTGTCAATCCATTTAAACCACTAGGATCACCTGGGCTGGGTTACAAGTAGTGGCACCGACTTACTCAAAACCATGGTACCATGTGCATGAACAAAGAAAAAATATACTTTGATGTCAAAATTAATTTTAAAAAATGTGCATCATGCAAAGGCTCAATTAAGTACAATTAAATTGCATTGGTGTGATTACTACATTTCATTGGAAATCAAAATTCATAATACCATGATTATCACTGACATTGTACTAAGATTCGCCAACTGATTCAAAATTACCAAACGATCAATAAGTCACTTTGACTGAGTTCAGTGTACTCTACACCGTACCTCCCAGTATTCTGGACTAGTTCCAAACAATTTCTCCCAATGAAGTAGGTATGTTGCACTATGTGTCCACTCGCTCAGTTTGATTCCTTACTGCCTTATTTAGAATCCCGCCCCACCCCTCAAGGTCTTGGCTACATTCAACGTTAATATTATCCTAGAAAAACGTGCCCTAAGTGAAAAAAAAACTAAATTTATTAACTAAATCAAATTCTATGTTGTACGGCCTGTGACATTCTACAATGGCTAGTTAAAGCTATGATGTCAGCGTCAAATATTCATAGGTGCACATACATTTCTTCATCCAAATTTAAGCCATTCGGTACTTTGCTTTTCAGCATAATTATGTAGCGAGTCTCTAGTCTCCTCAGTCTCTGTTCCCTGTTTCCTCTTCTCAAATTCCTCGGAACCGAATCTATAACATAATATACCAGGTCAGATACTTTTCCCCCATGATTTTCATGAATATGGTGTGCAACAGGGTAACTCTTGTCTTCCCTAGATATAGCCCTTTGATGCTGCAAGATCCTGACATGTGCCATATGTATGGCACTGCCCACATAAACCTTAGGGCATGAGCATTGCAGAATATACACTACGAACTCACTCCTAAAGTTCTAGGAAATCCGTATTTTTAGTGGGGTATTGTATAGAGGTGATATAAATTCCTTCACATTCTGGCCAATTTTGCAGGCCTTGCATCTGTGGCATTTTTTAAACCCAGGATAAGGTGTAAGCCATACTTCAGATTTCACCATCTCAGGGCTGCTAACACATAATTCACTCTGCATGGATTTGGCCCTCCTAAATTTGAGTAGTGGATTTTTATTTACTGTCTTGCCAATAATTGGATCACTCCTAATGAGGTTCCAATGGGAGGAAATAATAGTCCTTACTCTCTGATGGTATGCATTGAACCCTGTTATCATCCTAACCTGGCCCTGGGCCTTTGGTTTCTCACCCTGTTCTTTGAAAAGCAATGATTACCTTGATTTTGCTTTTGTTTTCTCTTTGGCCAGGTCAAATGTTTTTTGGTCATAGCCTCTGGCAAGATATCTTTCATTTAGTTCCACCTGGACCTGCTCCAGTGATGTCTTCTCACAGCAATTATGTTTCATGCAGAGATTCTCCGCATACCGCATGCTGTGTTTCAGTTTGGGTCAGTGGAAGCTGTTTCCATGGAGAATAGAATTCCCCGCTGTTTGCTTTCTGAATGTTTTAGTGTTATGTTATGTTATTGGGTTTTTATAGCGCGCGCAGCTACTCCAGGGAGTGTCCCGGCGCGAACCTATGAGGTGCTAATGGCCAAGTAATTAAAACAAAAAAGTTTTAAGCTGTTTCTTAAATTGCCCCAGATCCTGAATGCTGCGCAGAGAAAAAGGTAAGGAATTCCAGGCCGTGGATGCCCTCACGGCCAGGGATCTGCCCCCCATTCTTTGAAGGCGCACACGGGGTATCTGTGCAAGCAGCTGAGATGCCGACCTCAAATGTCTGGCAGGTGTCTAGAAAGCAAAGTGCTTCCTGAGGTATACAGGCCCTTTAGCGTACAGAGCACAATGTGCTATAACCAGGGCCTTAAGCTTCACACGTTTTATAACAGGTAGCCAGTGCAGCGCACGCAAATGTAGGTTGACGCTCTTATTAATGGGAATGTTGAGCACCAGCCTAGCTGCTGCATTCTGAACCACCTGCAGTTTTTAAGAGTGTAATCAGGGAGGCCCAGGTACAGCCCATTAGTGTAGTCTACTCGAGAAAGGATCAGTGCCCGAGTCACTGTTTCCTTCGCTGACCTTGGCAGCAACGGAAGGAACTTCCTAAGGGACTTTAATATCCCAAAGCAGCTACCAGCCAATTTTTTAATCTGAGTTGAAAAGGACAGCTGCTCATCGAACCAGATACCGAGATTTTTGACTGGCAGTCCCGAAGAAGATGGCGTAGGATAGTCGGACGGCCAGAGAGACTCTCTAAATCGAGGGGGAAATTTTCCGTAAAGCAGGATCTCCGATTTAGCCTCATTATATTTGAGCTGGGCTGCACCGAGCCATTGAAAGACAGCTATCAGACACTCTTTCGCCTTCACAGTGCAGAACTCCGATTTACCCCAGGTGAACAGGAGTTGAGTGTCATCGGCGTAAGCAACGATCTTGGCACCCCGCTCTTCTGCCAACTGGACCAAAGGAGTGACATAGATATTAAAGAGCAGGGGACTCAAAGAGGACCCCTGCGGCACTCCAGTGGTCACAGATTGAGATGGAGACGAGAAGGGCGGGATCCAGACCTGTTGCGAACGCCCCTCAAGGAAGGATTTCAGCCACCTCCAGGCCAGCCCAGAGATACCTATGTCCGCCAACCGAGCCAAAAGCAGTGAATGGGGGACGGTATCAAATGCTGCCGATAGGTCCAGCATTATAAGGGCAGCACTTCCACCTGAGTCCAAACACTCTCGAATAGCTTCGGAAATTTCGACTAAGGCGGACTCAGTGCTATAGGCCGTTCTAAAGCCGGATTGCGCCGGATGGAGTTGGTTAGCACCTTAGTGTGAATCTTTTTGTCTTTTACAAGGACCTTTCAGGTCTAAAAACTCTACCTCACTCTTGCTAATATTAAAAGCGAGGTTTAAGTCATTGTGATTCAATTTGTCAGCAAAATTCTTAGCGGACTCTAGAGAGCCTTTCCATAGAACAAAGAGATCATTTATATATCGGGTCCATAGGACCATGTTTTCTGACCATTCCATGGCGTGTTCCACTGCGAGCACCTGCTCCTCCCACCAGCCCATATGCAAATTCGCATAGCTGGGGGCTAAGCAGGTGCCCATAGCTATCCCTCTTATTTGTTTATACAGCTGTTTTTCAAATAGGAAAAAGTTATTTTCCAAACACCATTTCATCATCTGAGAAGCATTTGTTTGTGCTGGTACAGATTGATACGTCTTACGCTTAAAAATGCATTGCTGCCCTCAACCCATCTTCATGTCTAATACTTGTGTACAGTGCTGAGACATCTAGGGTCATAAATATATATGATTCGTCCCAAGTGATATCATATATCTTCCTTAAGAAGTCACTAGTGTCTAGCAGGAATGAGGGTAAAGTTCTAACATACTCTTGCAAAAAATGGTCAATGTATTTGGAGGTTGGCTCAAACAACCCTCCAATGGCTGATATTATAAGTCTACCTGGGGGGTTTGTAGCATTTTTATGAATTTTGGGGATTAGATACATAATCAGAACTGTCGGATGGTTTATTTTCAGAAATTTATATTCCTCTCGTGTTAACAGTCCCAGCCCCCTCTATCTAGATAAATCTGCATGAAATTTCTCCTTAATCTCATTAATATTGCCCTGGACATTTTGCTGTAACATGCTTCATCGTTTAGTTGGGAATAGGCTTCTGTTTTATACATTGCTAGGGGCCACAATACAATGTTGCCCCCCTTGTCAGACTGGCATACTACCACATCCTTTCTAGATTTGATCTTTTCCATGACCGCATGATAGCCCTATGAATGTCCAATATTGTCCACTCTATGTCCCCTGCTTAATTCCACCTATAGTCTCTTTAGGTCTTAGATTACTAACTCTGAAAAAAATATCAAAACATCTCTAGGCATAATAGGTAAAAACACAGACTTGGGTTTAAATGGTATTACCACCCTGCCATACAGATCAACTCCTAGATTGTCCCCAAATTGTGCATTGGCACTTTCTGCTTCTCTTTCCAGCTGGTTTAGTTGTTGTATACATATATATAATATATATATAACTAATATATCGATTTCTTAGAAAAGTACTTTCAAATATCAATTATATTTATAATTGTTTAAAGTATTATATATATTACTAACTTAAATTGTTTTAATATAACTATTATAATTGTTTGTATTTATACATGGGGTAATCATTTCAAACATTTATATTTCTAAAAACCATAAAAATAATATTACTATATTAATTAAATAAACTACATCACAAAATTCATTTATCATACAAATTTCATGCAAATGCATACTAAGCATTATAACTATTTTGAACCCACACTTTGCCCATTTCCAGAACTTCTGAAGTTAGAATCTGTACCAACCATCGTAAAAATTCAAATACCATTGGGGAAAGTGTTTGATTTTTGGGAGTTTAAATATACAATTTTAACTCCAACCGAACCACTATGGACAAAAGTGTTATTTTGGGGAGCTCAGACTTACCATTCTCACTGCAACCGAACTGCAATTGGGTGAAGGAGTGTTATTTTGTTGAGTGCAGATTTACTATTCTTATTCCATCCCATCCAACACTCAGGAATGTATTTAATTTTGGGGAGTGCAGATTTACTATTCCCACTTCAACCCAGCTAACACTGTGGAAAGTGCTTATTTTTGGGGAGTGCATATTTACTAAGTTCACTAAAATCCAACTATCATTGGGGAAAGTGTTTATTTTTGAGGCAATAATATTTACTAGTCTCACTCCAACCCAACTACCACAGGGTAAGTGATTCATTTTGTGGAGTGCAGATTGACTGTTCTTCCTACCAACCATTGTGGGAAGTGTATATTTTTGGGGGTGCAGATTTACCCTTCTGACTCAAACCCAACTAACATTGGGGAAGTGCTTATTTTTTGAGTATAGACTTTCTGTTCTCATTCCAACACAACTAGCATTGGGGAAAGAATAAGGGCCTTATTATGAGTATGGCAGTCCATAGTCTGACCACCGCCACACTGCAGGCCCACCCGCAGTATTATGATCGGGGGGGTCAGACCACCACAGGACCGCTGCTTCTGCCGGGGATCCAGGATCCCACAGCAGTCGCACAGTGGTCAGGAGCAGGAATATGCTCGAGGTGCTGCTGCGGCACTGCCAAGCATATTCTGAGTTGCCCTCTCACCGCCCTTTTCATGGCAGTGAGCCCGCCATGAAAAGGGTGGCGATGGGGCAACTAAGGGGGCCCTTAGAGAGCCCCATGCCACTCCTGGGCCTGGAGGTGCATGCAGGGGGGCACATGTTGTGCCCCCCTGGAATTGCACCACTGTTCCTGCACGTTGTGGCATGCCACACCATGCAGGACTGTGCTTCAGGCACTGTCACGGCTGCGGGCTGTATGTTAGGCTCTACTATGAGCCTAACAGCCCACCGCAGTGAGACTGCAGCAGCCCCACCCACCTGACTAGGGTTAAACTCCTAATCAGGGGGGGCAGGTGCACCACGGCTTTGGTGGTCCTCCAGCGGAAGGCGTGGTCGCAGCACCGCTGGAGGACCGCCAAAGTCGTAATAAGGTCCTATATTTTTTGAGAGTGCAGATTTACTTTTCTTTGGCATTCCAAAATAGTATTGACTCAAAAATTTCATTTGATTACAAAAGCATAGTCAAAATATAGTGACTGCAAAAATATTGAATATAAGTATATTGTTTTTTAACTACCTATTGAATATTGAAGTATAAAATATTGAAGTATAAAATATTGTTTATTTTAACATTATTTTTTATTGTGGTGTTTTAGTGCATGGTTCTACGTCTTTATTTTATCATTAGTGTTATTGTAATATCATGCTTTTTGGCTAAATGCTATTTTAAAGTGTTATTTTTTAAGGGTGGGTTTATAACAGTATTGGGTGTGTAGACTTTTTAAATTATATAGTAGTTTGTTAATTAATTCAGTTATTAAATATGTATATATTTTATATATGCTATATATTATATTTTGTTTTTTTTGCTAGAATGTTTAATAATGTATTACATTTTTATTTTTGGTTGATGGAATTTTTAGTGATGGGGTATAAAGTTTTTTTAATAGTTATGTATTAATATTGTTAATTACTGAAGTTGTTGTTCATGTTACATCTTTTAATTGTTTTAAGTTTTTTCGTGCATGCATTTTGTTTTAAGGTTGGATTGTAAGGTTTGTTGATGCATTCTGTGGGTATTTTTTCTAATTAATCACTAACTATCACTAAGTAATATTAATTGATTAATATGTTCGTTTATTAAAATGCTTATTTTGTTATTTATTTGTTTAAATATTTCATAGTTTGAAATATTTCAACTTTAGGTGTTTGAGAAGTTTTTCTGGGAAGCCTATTGAGTAACCATCCCCTTTTTACAAGCGGAATTGCACTAATATAAGGACAACTGGAATGTGATATTTAATGTTGATAAAACACAGAGTTTTTCTGACTAGTTTAAGTCATCACCAGTATGTTTTGACAGGTTCTAGACTCAAGTTTTAATTGTTCCAGCACTGGTTTCTTATAAACCAAATTGCTTTCAGAAAGCTAGACAAAGGGAGCACTATCTTCGGGTTGGTGTCAGTTTGACAGATTCGAAAGACCTCCTGATAGTTCCTGGTCCCCATATAAAGGCAGGGTGGTTTTATCCATTTTGCTCGTGGGTTTTTATACGTGGGGCAGAAAAATAGAACATGCTGGGTGTTACACGCCTGGCATGAGTCTGTACTGAGCAAGGGGTTGGACCAAGTGCTCGTAAAACAAGCTAAAGGAAGAGTGTCCAGCCTTAGCTGGATATAATGCTTTCTTGACAGTGGGGTTTGTAGAAAAATCAAGAAATTATTCAAAAACATAATCCATTTCAATATTCAAGAATGAATTAGTTAGAGTCCCAAGAAACGGTGCACCGCGATGATACTTTTTTACAGGCAGAACTGCGCTAGCAGAAATTGTCCTAGGATCAAATCAGAGTATATCTGCGCCTAGTTTAGTTAGTGAACTCTGTATATCTTTTAGCCAGGGGATGTTTAATGCCTGGGGCCTGCTGATTATATCGCTTAAAGCTACTCTAAAATTAACCAGGTCTTTAGTTGACCACAGCCTTAGCCAATTTAAGATGGGCTTCAGCCTAGCATTGTCATTTATCTTATGCAGGTTTAGGTCCAGACACAGAGGGAATAAAGGGGAGCTTTGTGGTAACTTAAGCAACGATCTTACAAAGTAATTCTCAACGGCCAACAAATCTTCCACTTGGCTGTGGCCCCTCAGCTCAGCGCTGTGGGGCACTAACAGCCTGTACTCTATAAACCTGCAAAACAGGGGAGACTGTAAAGTTTTGGAAACCCTCAAAAAACTTGATGCTAGCACTAGATCTGTGTTTTCAAACAGACCTTGCTCTTGGCTAGTTGTTCTCCACAATTTGTCATTCTCTGCCAGTTTTTTGCCAAGGTAGTCAAACTCTTTAACTCTTTAAGAGGTTTACAGTCCACAATGATTCTGCATCTGCTTGGTCTCTTTGCATTAAAAGTCATAAATTTAGTCTTTGCAGCGTTAATTTCAAGGCCACTTTACTTACAGAACTGGTCACAGTTGTAAACAAGGGTCTATAGACCTCTGGTGATTTTAGAAATCAGGAGGGTGTCGTCAGGGAAAAATAACACAGGAATATTATTCCCTGCCAGAGTGGGCGAGTCATTATCTGATTTCAGCAAGGCATCTATGCACCCATAGATGAAAAGTAATAACAGAGTGGGGATCAGCACAAACTCCTGACATACCCCTTTACTGACGTATATTTTACCCGTATGTCCCCCTTCCGGGCCTCTGCAAACCCTAGCATAGAAATCTGTGTGTAGACAAATAATAATTGATAGCAAGTCAGAGGGTATTTTCATTGCAGATAACACTTGCCACAGCTGAACTCTGGGGACCAGATCGAGCACCGCACGTAGATCCATGAATACAACATGAAGACTGACCTTATCCCACAGCACCACCTTCCACCTAATGAGCTCAAACAAAGAAATGTGGTCAATAGTTTGGTTAAGATGGAGTTTTCTGAGATTTAGGCTGTATGTTTCTCTAGGACTTGTTTGCAAAAGAGTTTTTGCAAATTATCAATTAAACTGATTGGGTGGTAGTTAGCTGGATTGTTACGAGTCTCTTCTTAAAGATAGGGACTATATCGGTGCCCTCCAAGTTTCTGGGGACATGCCTCTTTGAAGGATTGTATTACCTAAGATGTTGATGTATGGCAGCCACAAATCAGGGTTGGAGTGGCAAAGCTCAGCTGGTATTTTATCAGGGCTAGGGGCCTATCCAGCTTTATGGGAGTTCAGGGCTGCTTTAGTGTCAGCTAAAGAGAAGGATAGTAACTGTTCAAAGGGGTTCAGATGGTAGGGAAAGACGAAGGAGAACATTCTGCTTACAAGAGTATAATGCTTTGAAATGGGACTCCCACTCGCTAAGGCAGCACATGGGATTCAGGTTTATTATGACCCGTTTTACCCTTGTGCGTAAGCAAGTGCCAAAAGAGCTTAGAATCTTTGCCTGTGGCCGCCTCAAGTAATTTTCCCATAGTCATTTTGTCCCACACCTTCTTGGCAGCCTGAGTTCTATAACAATTTCTGGCTCCTCTATCTCCCAGTCTGACAGCACTTATGAGTTCTGATTTCCTGAATCGGCAGTTTGTGTCGAACCACTCATTTGTTTTTGCTCTGCTAGCCGTACTTTTGGTGAAGAGGATTTGCCGTACTGCACCTATTTTTGGTGAAGAATTCTCTGATTTTCTCAAAGAATGCATTATGAGTCTTTAACTGGGCCTAGGCAAGTGGGTTTGAAGGAAGTCAAGAGCTGGAGAAGTGTTGGTCCTAGTAGAATTCAATGTTGCATTGTTGGATTCAAAGGAGGGCCACCTAACAGTCTTCCTGTTGTCAATTAGGATTAAATTATTATTCCCCTTGTCCAGTACAGGATGCAAGCAGTTCCATATTGGCCCCTTCAGAAGTACTGTTAATGGGTCACTGTCGTTTTCTGAGTTACAAAAATATCAGTCATCTCAGACCATAATTCAAGATTAATAAAAAAATTAGTCTAGATGGCTACTATAAAGACCCCTTCCTAACATAAGGAGTAGGTCTACCATCTGAGACCGTGTGCTCATTGCATGCCCAAATACTATGAGCGAGTGTTGCATCAATCACCTGGTAAGCTGTCTTTGCCAGGTGTTTAACAGGGGAAGAGTCGATTGCTGGTATACCCCAATATGCATCCTCCTCCCTGCAGATATCATCAGCAAGTGGGGAAGGTTCAAAATGAGCATTAAAGTCACCTCCCATTATAATAGATTTGTTTTTCTTTGCTGTCTTCAGAAATTGTCCGAAAAAGCACAAGGTAGGCAGTCTCAATTACTATTGGCCAGTCTATTGTATACATTGATCAACAGTAGTTATTTAAAGCTGACTATATTCAAAATCAAGACAGCAAGTGATTACCTTGACTGAACTCTGGATACAGGTTTTGACCCAAATACACAGTCCACCCACAGCCCGACTCACCAAAGCACTCCCCGCCATAACCTGGAAAAATCTATATCCAGTCTAAATGCATGGGAAGAGATCCAGGTTTCGTGAAAGAGACATATGTCATAATTATCAATGAATGAACTCTAGTCGCTCTCAGATAGTCTGCTTTTAAGTCCGGACACATTCAGGCAGACAATTTTTAGGTAATCTGGATTTAGGAGTTCAGAGTCATTGTGTTGACCAGGCTCGTTGTGCTGTCCATGGGGATGGCCCACACAGTCCTTAGGGGTTTGAAGAGAAGAAGAATTCACCAGGTGTACAGCCTGAGCGCAGGAAGGAATGTTGGTTGAAGGTACAAAGTCAACTTGGCAAATTGGGAGATAACTTTCAGAAATGGTAGGCTAACTCAAAGGGAGTAGAGGCTCCAGATTGTGCTCTCTCAGCCCACAGGGATGAAATGTATAGTTTAAGTACTTCTGGGGGACTTCGAAAGCTGGAAATTGAAGGCATTGATTTACACTTGTATGGTCCACCGCATTTGGAGGTAGAATTTGCAGATGAGGAGCTTCCCTTCCCAGACCCTGGGCGTCCACCAAAATGGGACTCACTGTAGGAACAGAATTAAATTGAATCTCAGACCGTGAGGATGGATCGGATCTGAGCCCAAGAGCTAGGAGCCCATTTGCTATCGAGGCACTGGTCAGGGGAATTTTAATTTAGTCCCGATTAGAACTTGGGAGAGTATTGCATGCTGTACCTGCTACATCATCCCGTCTACTGAGTAGCAGTGCCTTACACTCCTGATACAGTGTATTGCTTTGTTGATAAGTGATTCTGTATTTTCAAAAAGTTGCAGAGCCTGGGTTAGCTTGGGGATGTTCACCATAAAAATCTCATTTTTAATCAGAGCAGCAGTACGAGGTGCTTGCATAATGGAGGGTGTGCCTGAAAAGAGAGCAGCCTGCGTGGTTCGAAGTGAGGATTCCTAGGGGAGTGAGATAGTTCAAAGGCACTAGTGTTGACTCAGGACTTTGGGCTCATGACACTATCTCTGGCATCTAGCTCTCTTAGGGCTCTTGGCGGGAATCTTCTAGTCATGATATGTTAGAAATGGGATTTTTGGTAGGCTAGGGCATGTGCCAAAGCCAGGCAGAAACCACCACTCTAGTCAGGATAAGGGAGTTACACTCCTAAAATAACCCCTGCTCACCCCCTTGGTAGCTTGGCACGAGCAGTCAGGCTTATCTTAGAGGCAGTGTGTAAAGCATTTGCACATAACCAACAGTAATACAGTGTAAGCACTACAAAAGGACACCACACCAGTTTAGAAAAATATCCAATATTTTTATATACTTAAGACAAGACCAAAAACGATAAAAATCCACAATACAGTACTTAAAAATCTTTAGTTATCAAAATATGCTTGAAAAACAGTTCCTTGATGTCGATAGCTCCGTCAGCGGCATCGTGAGCAAACAAATCCAAACAGTTCTGGCTGACCATGGCGTCGCGGGACAGCTACGGTGTCAGGAAGACCCGCAAACAGTACCTTTTATAAATGCAGGGCGTCGGCGACCTCTCGTTGAGCTTCCGAAAGCACGGAGTCCACAGGCGTCGGTTCCGGAGGTCGGTTCCGGAGTCATCGGGGCCCTCGAAGTCACACGCGTTGCAGATCGAACTCCTCTCTGTTGAAGTCAGGAGCGCTGGCGTCGGCAGGCGTCGGGTGCTGCGGTGCAAAGTGCAGCGGTGTGGCGTGCGGTGCCCTCAGGTCGCGGTGCGAGCAGCGGCTCGGTGGCAGCGTCAAATGGCGTCGTCAGTGAGACCAGGGTCGCAGTGCGAAGTGACGGCGGTGCTCGTCGCGGTGCTGGCAAGTCACAGCGCAAGCAGCGACGTCGTCGTTGCTGAAGCGCTGTCGTCAGCTGACGAACTGGAGTCGATGGCGCCGGCATTGGTAGGCCAAGGCTGCGGTGGGGGATGAGGGTGGTGCATCATGTAACTTTACGAGCGGTGCCCTCGAACCACGGTGCAAGCAGTGGCGGTGATTTCGGCGTGGAGCGGCGTCATCGGGGATACCTAGGCGTCATCATGAAGCGAGGCGGTGCGGAGTGCGGTGCCCTCAGTTCACGGTGCGAGCAGCGGCTCGGTGGCAGCGTCAAATGGCGTCGTCGGTGAGACCAGGGTCGCAGTGCGAAGTGACGGCGGTGCTCGTCGCGGTGCTGGCAAATCACAGTGCAAGCAGCGACATCGTTGTTGCTGAAGCGCTGTCGTCAGCTGACAAACTGGAGTCGATGGCGCCGGCGTCGGTAGGCCAAGGCTGCAGTGCGGGATGAGGGTGGTGCATCATGTAACTTTACGAGCGGTGCCCTCGAACCACGGTGCAAGCAGCGGCGGTGATTTCGGCGTGGAGCGGCGTCATCGGGGATACCTAGGCGTCGTCATGAAGCGAGGCGGTGCGGAGTGCGGTGCCCACAGGACGCGGTGCGAGCAGCGGCTCGGTGGCAGCGTCAGTAGGCGTCGTCGGTGAGACCAGGTTCGCAGTGTGGCGTTGCAGCGGTGGCCTCTGCGGTGCCTTCAGGACACGGAGTCGGCAGCAGTGTTGTAGACGTCGTCGGGTTGCTTTTCTTCTGTTGCAGCACAAAACACACAGTTCCCAGTGCTGAGGGCAGAAGAGCTTGAAGTCTTTGCTGTTCCAGAGACTTCTTGAACAGGGGGCAAGCTCTACCTCAAGCCCTTGGAGAAACTCACAAAAGTAGATTGCAGAAAGTTCAGTCCAGTCCTTTCACTGCCCAAGACAGAAGCAGCCACTGCAGGCCAACACAGCAAAGCACCCAGCAAAGTGGTAGTTCCTCCTCACAGCTTCTCCGGCTCTTCTTCTTGGCAGTCTTCTTGGTCCAAAAGAGTTCTAAAGTTCAGGGGTCTGGGCCCCAATATTTATATCCCAAAATCCTTTGATCTCTTAGGCAGAGAGTGTCTGTGCCCAGCCAGAACCAGTTCTGCCTTCTCTTGTGTGACTTCCTGGCAGGAGGTGGAGACAGCATGATCAGAGGCAGACCAGGCCCTTTGAGGTGCAAGGAAATCTCCTCCCCCTTCCTCAATTGCAGCCCAGGTCTATTCAGCCCTTTCCTGACCCACCTAGACTATCTGGAGCCACTCCTGCTCCCCAGCCTTCTGTCATCCAAAACCCAGACAGGCAATCCACATTCCAGCAGAGGCACATGGGATGACTGAGCAAGAAAATACCTACTTTCTAAAAGTGGTATTTTCAAACACAGAGGGGTCAATTCCGATTCGGGCCGGAAAAAGCACCGACCGACTCGGATCCGGAAATTATACCGACCGACACGTACCTGTGGCGCCCGACACGCCAAGTACGATGCAAGGCGTGCAAAATCCGACCGACACGTACCGAACCCAAGTCGAACGACCGAGCCACACGGAAAACAGCAATCCGGTCGGAAAAACACGCGAATCCAACCGACCGACACGCACCCGGAACAAATCCGACCGAAACGTACACGCGAACTCCAAACCGCAAAGTACGATGCAAGGCGTGAAAACCACGAGCGAGTCGGACGGAGGCCAAGCCGTACGACCGACACGCATACAAAACCGAGCCGAAGCAACACAAAACACCGCGACCGACCCGTACGCAGCATAGAAAACTGCACAAACACAGCGTGAACGAAACGGAGAATACCATACGAGACAAATGCAGGGTCCGACTCGGTCACAAGAACGTTTCCAACATACACAGACAGTACAAATGAAAAATAACACAAAAAAAGGCCAAACAAGCAATTACTAAGCCAATAAATACTGGGGGTGGGGACAGAGAACAAAGACACACCCACAACTCCACCCATATAAGGACACAAATCACAACCATGATCCTTTGCAAATGCCATTCCACTGCCAGCACCCAAGAGAAAGCAACCACACACCCACAGCTCATTACTCACACAAGCCACACACCATCAGCACACCAACAAATACCTACCTCACATACACCCAGCAAAACACACACTCACACACCCTCACCTGCACACCAACACACACATCACTCACCATCACCACCCATCACCATGCCCCCAAGAAGAATCCCAAGTTCCTAGATTGTGAATTGGAAGTCATGGTAGAGGAGATCCTCAGGGTAGAGCCACAGCTGTTTGGCACACTGGTCCAACAGACCCCATCTCCCAGAAAACCAAGATGTGGGAGAGGATCATCAACAGGGTGAACGCACAATCACCATGTCGGCGCACAAAGAGCGACATCCAGAACAGGTGGTATGACGTGCGCAGGAGGGCACGGACCTGCTCAAGAAAGACTACATCAACAGCCAATACACCGGCAGTGGCCCTCCTGTCAAGCCAATATACCTCAGGCCCTGGGAGGAGAAGGTGCGGGCCATCCTTCCGCCAGTGAGCGTATATGGACTAGGAGGACATCCCAGAGCCTGGTGAGTACACAACAAATGTACACAATATACTGCCACAAAACACACACAACATCACTGTCAAGGGGAGAGTCAAACCATGCACTCATAGCAATTACACAGCAACCAGAACAGAATCATCCCAAAATGTGTATGTCAGTCAGATAAACACAACACATGCCATCAAAAAGTCACATCCAACTGTGCCATCACATGTACAAACACAACTACAACTACAGCTAGGCAGTGGCACAAATAGAACTAACAAACACATCCAGACATGTAGCCACCACAACAACACCAACACACAGTGAAGACCACTCAAAGGAAGGAATTCTGTGTATGCTGGCCAAGTCAGTGTAGCCAATAGCATCATGGGAGTAGCAGTCACACATATTGCCCCCCACAACTGTCCCATCAACACCACCATGAACCATGCGCACATCACAGGGAGTGGAGAAGGACTCACAAGATGGCTGACACTGGCAACTGCTGTGGGGAGCACAAGGCCCTGCTGGCAACTGTGCACCAACAAACAGCAGGACACCACTGACTGACATCCTGAGAGACAACTTCCACTCCCTGCAATGCAAGCACGTTCCATGGTGGGATAACTGGCTGGCTGGGTGGGTGGGAAGGAGGACTTGCAGCACTGACCATAGTCACAAGCACCTCCCCTCACACACCCCCAACACAAACTCCACAGAACCCACCTGCTAGAATGCAATGCCCCCATCCTAACACAAGATCCCACAAAGAACCACCACCCTGGGTTATGTTGTGTGAAGCACAGGGACACTCTTGGGACTTTTAGCCAAACAACTGCCAGGACAACACTCCCAGCCATCCTGTCAGCACAGCCAGCCCACCCCACAGGGAAGCAGAGTCAAAAGGAAGGAAGCATGGGCATGCTGGGAAGGGGGTGGAGGCAATAGCATGATGGGAGTCGTAGTCACTGATATTGGTCACCCCCACAACTGTCCCATCAACACCACTCCTGAACCATGCTCACATCACAGGGAGTGGAGAAGGACTCACAAGATGGCTGACACTGGCTACTGCTGTGGGGAGCACAAGGCCCTGCTGGCAACTGTGCACCAACAAACAGCAGGACACCACTGACTGACATCCTGAGAGACAACTTCCACTCCCTGCAATGCAAGCACGTTCCATGGTGGAATATCTGGCTGGCTGGGTGGGTGGGAAGGAGGACTTGCAGCACTGACCATAGTCACAAGCACCTCCCCTCATACACCCCCCAACACAAACTCCACAGAACCCACCTGCTAGAATGCAATGCCCCCCATCCTAACACAAGATCCCACAAAGAACCACCACCCTGGGTTATGTTGTGTGAAGCACAGGGACACTCTTGGGACTCTTAGCCAAACAACTGCCAGGACAACACTCCCAGCCATCCTGTCAGCACAGCCAGCCCACTCCCACAGGGAAGCAGAGTCAAAAGGAAGGAAGCATGGGCATGCTGGGAAGGGGGTGGAGGCAATAGCATGATGGGAGTCGTAGTCACTGATATTGGTCACCCCCACAACTGTCCCATCAACACCACCCTGAACCATGCTCACATCACAGGGAGTGGAGAAGGACTCACAAGATGGCTGACACTGGCTACTGCTGTGGGGAGCACAAGGCCCTGCTGGCAACTGTGCACCAACAAACAGCAGGACACCACTGACTGACATCCTGAGAGACAACTTCCACTCCCTGCAATGCAAGCACGTTCCATGGTGGGATATCTGGCTGGCTGGGTGGGTGGGAAGGAGGACTTGCAGCACTGACCATAGTCACAAGCACCTCCCCTCACACACCCCCAACACAAACTCCACAGAACCCACCTGGTAGAATGCAATGCCCCCATCCTAACACAAGATCCCACAAAGAACCACCACCCTGGGTTATGTTGTGTGAAGCACAGGGACACTCTTGGGACTTTTAGCCAAACAACTGCCAGGACAACACTCCCAGCCATCCTGTCAGCACAGCCAGCCCACCCCACAGGGAAGCAGAGTCAAAAGGAAGGAAGCATGGGCATGCTGGGAAGGGGGTGGAGGCAATAGCATGATGGGAGTCGTAGTCACTGATATTGGTCACCCTCACAACTGTCCCATCAACACCACCCTGAACCATGCTCACATCACAGGGAGTGGAGAAGGACTCACAAGATGGCTGACACTGGCTACTGCTGTGGGGAGCACAAGGCCCTGCTGGCAACTGTGCACCAACAAACAGCAGGACACCACTGACTGACATCCTGAGAGACAACTTCCACTCCCTGCAATGCAAGCACGTTCCATGGTGGGATAACTGGCTGGCTGGGTGGGTGGGAAGGAGGACTTGCAGCACTGACCATAGTCACAAGCACCTCCCCTCACACCCCCCAACACAAACTCCACAGAACCCACCTGGTAGCAATGCAATGTCCCCCATCCTAACACAAGATCCCACAAAGAACCACCACCCTGGGTTATGTTGTGTGAAGCACAGGGACACTCTTGGGACTTTTAGCCAAACAACTGCCAGGACAACACTCCCAGCCATCCTGTCAGCACAGCCAGCCCACCCCACAGGGAAGCAGAGTCAAAAGGAAGGAAGCATGGGCATGCTGGGAAGGGGGTGGAGGCAATAGCATGATGGGAGTCGTAGTCACAGCTCTACATCCCCCACCACATGGCCCAGCAAGCTCACACTCACGCATGCACATCCCACAGAGAGTGGAAAGGCCCATCAAAGATGTCTGACACTGTTGCTGTGTCGTGGGGAGCACAAGGGCATGCTGGGAACTGCACACCAACCAACAGCAGGACACCACTGTCAGCCATCTTGCCATTGCTCTCACACCCACACACACTGAACTCCCCACAAAAGCAAGTAAGTATGGGAATGCTGGGAAGTGGGGTGGAGGCAATAGCATGATGGGAGTCGTAGTCACAGACATAGCTCACCCCCACAACTGTCCCATCAACACCACCCTGAACCATGCTCACATCACAGGGAGTGGAGAAGGACTCACAAGATGGCTGACACTGGCTACTGCTGTGGGAGCACAAGGCCCTGCTGGCAACTGTGCACCAACAAACAGCAGGACACCACTGACTGACATCCTGAGAGACAACTTCCACTCCCTGCAATGCAAGCACGTTCCATGGTGGGATATCTGGCTGGCTGGGTGGGTGGGAAGGAGGACTTGCAGCACTGACCATAGTCACAAGCACCTCCCCTCACACACCCCCAACACAAACTCCACAGAACCCACCTGGTAGAATGCAATGCCCCCCATCCTAACACAAGATCCCACAAAGAACCACCACCCTGGGTTATGTTGTGTGAAGCACAGGGACACTCTTGGGACTCTTAGCCAAACAACTGCCAGGACAACACTCCCAGCCATCCTGTCAGCACAGCCAGCCCACCCCACAGGGAAGCAGAATCAAAGGAAGGAAGCATGGGCATGCTGGGAAGGGGGTGGAGGCAATAGCATGATGGGAGTCGTAGTCACTGATATTGGTCACCCCCACAACTGTCCCATCAACACCACCCTGAACCATGCTCACATCACAGGGAGTGGAGAAGGACTCACAAGATGGCTGACACTGGCTACTGCTGTGGGGAGCACAAGGCCCTGCTGGCAACTGTGCACCAACAAACAGCAGGACACCACTGACTGACATCCTGAGAGACAACTTCCACTCCCTGCAATGCAAGCACAGTCCATGGTGGGATAACTGACTGGCTGGGTGGGTGGGAAGGAGGGCCGGCTGTCAACCAAACACAACCAATGCAGACCATGTTCACACCCCAACAAATACATAGAAATGCCCAAATAATGCAGGACAATGTGCCACACCAATATCAACCCCTGACTGTGACGACTTAGGACAATGCAATGTACAGGCCCGCACCCAGAGGCACAGTCACAACTGTCATGTGTGTCAACCATTGATGCCTGCAGAAACATAACATACATTGTGTGTGTCTCCCAAAAACAGGTAATGATGGGGACACAGCAGCAGACGCTGAGGAGTCCCAGTCCCAGGCTCAAGAGGATGCGGAGCTCACTGGCGTCGTACAGCCTCTGCCCTCCTCGGACGAAGAAGACCAACCTGGCACATCCGGTGCAAGTCTACAAGCAGCACCAGCAGGACCACCAGCTGCAGCACCAGCAGGACCACCAGCTGCACCCCTGCACCCACCCCTCCAACGACTGTCACCACAAATACCATCCCTGCCGACATGGACAGAACAAGGAGCAACACCAGCACAGGGACCCTGGACCAACCTGGGGCCATGGACACCACCACCACCACCAACCCCCAAGGTGGACCAGGGTCATCTGTGCGTGCCACTGCACGCACTGCACATGTCAGCAGGGGTGGTGGGAGGGGTGGGAGACAGAGGTCGCTGCTTGCAGAGGTTGCTGGTGTGCATGATGACCCACAACTGGTACGCATAGCTGATGCGTACCAGTCCAGCACCGGAGACCTCAGCCAGGTAGTGGGGCTCCTCAGAGACATGAAACAGCAGCAGGCTGCCCATCATGCCCGCTTGGACTCTCACATGTCCCACGTGGAGTCACACATGTCCCGCGTGGACTCACACATGTCCCGCGTGGAGTCCAAGTGGGATGCACTGCATGAGATGACGGCGGTGCACAGGGACATTTTACAATGCCTCCGCCAGATGAACAGCAACCAGTCCACACCTCCCTGTGTGCCAACAACATCTGGTGCCGAACAAACTGCAACTGCCACAGGGAGGGAGGATGACTCTGGCGGAGAGTCCCCTGCACAGCAGCAGCCTGTACTTGAGGCCCCCCCCCCAAGAAGAGGGGTCGTCCGAGGAGGGGCAAGTGAGAGGCCGATGGCCAAGCGCAACTCCCAGGAAGCCTGAACCTGTTCTGGATGTTCACCTTTGTGCACAGACTGTTCACCCTGTTGACGACAACACTACTCCCACACATTGCATGGGGATTACAAGGTGGACCAATGTGTCAGACAACTGTGGCCCCGATACTGGGGATTCTGTCTACCAGGACTTTCAATTCACCTAGGAACTTCTGATTGCAAGATTTATGTACAGCACTACCCATCCTATGCACTATTCACACAAATGTATCACAATAAACACACTAATACACCATACTTGCCTCTGTTGTGATTCCAACGTGGGTGCTGTTATGGGGATGATGAACTGCAAAATTACACTGTGTATGCGAACTGCAACAGCAAGGACAACACAGGCATGTGAGTAAAGGAAACGTGACACATATGAGGAAGACACACCACCAGGGCTACACAACACATACACACCTAGGCCATCTGACTCATTGCCTACACTGATGTTGCCAGGGAAGACGGTGCAATGCACAGACACCACACCCATTCCCAGTTGTAGTCAAGTAGCCCACAGGTGCAGTAAGCAAATGGCAGTCAAATGTGTGACCACAGACAACGCACATCACAAAGTGAAGCACAGGTTTATTACACAGTTGCAACATGTTGTAACCACTACAGATGCAAGGTAATCCCACCTGGCAGCGGCCACACAGTCAACAACTGTAGACGGAAGGAAGTCCATGGGTGTGGCGCACATCACCTGTAGGGACACAACAGCTACCAGCCTGGAAGTGCAATCACGTCGTCGGTGGACACAGTTGACCAAACGAATCTGAAAGTACCCTGTGAAGGACAGAAATGACACACAGTCAAAAGCAATGGAGTACAGGACAGAACAGCAAAACTCATGCACAATACATGTTACAAGATACCCACCCAGAACCAAGTTAGCATGTCAACACTGTTGGGGAGTACAGCCCACCTGTAAGCACACATCGCAACACACATCCAGTCAAGTAGCCCATGGACACACTCCAACAGCACCAGAGCACCACCTACACATCATGCCAACTCACATCATTGACATGACACCTCAGGATACTCACATTCAGCTAAAGAAGTTGGTGATGAGCTGTGTGCAGACATCACCCTCATCATCATCATCATAGTCGTCACTGGCATCGTGGTCCAGGCCAGGATCCTCCACAGGTGGCGGATGTTGGTCATTGTCATCCTGGATGAGAGGCAACTCCTTCCGCACTGCCAGGTTGTGGAGCATGCAGCAGACGATGATAATCTTGCACACTTTCGCAGGGGCATATGGGAGGGACCCTCCGGTCTTGTCCAGGCAGCGGAAGCGGCTCTTCAGGAGACCAAATGTCCGCTCAATCACTCTCCTGGTCCGACCATGTGCCTCATTGTAGCGCATCTGGGCTGGTGTCACAGGGTTCCTGAGGGGTGTCAGCAACCACGGCATGTTGGGGTATCCCGAGTCACCTACGGACAGACAAGTGCACATTAGCTGACTTGGAAAAGTGGGCGGAATACTACAGATCAGATCACACACAATGGCACAAAGTCAGTACACACCGACAAGCCAGGCACGCTGGTTCTGCATCTGTGCCATCATCCTGGGGATGCGACTACTCCTCATCACAAAGGCATCGTGTGCTGAACCAGGGAAACGGGCACACACGTGTGTGATGGTCATGTCTGCAAGACACACCACCAGTGCATTGACCGAGTGGTAGTGCTTGCGGTTCCTGTAGGCCTGCTCCTGGGCCTGTGGTGGTACCAAAGCCACATGTGTCCCATCAATGGAGCCAATGACATGCGGCATCCTCCCCAGGGCATAAAAGTCACTCTTCACGTCAGTGAGTCGTCGCAGTCTAGGGAAATAGATGTACCGGTTCAGGAATAGCAACATTGCCGCCAAAACATCGCGGAGCACACGGCTCAACATGGTCTGTGACTTCCCACCAGCAGTCGCCACAGTATGTTGGAAGGTACCGGTGGCAAAGAAGTGTAGGGCTGCCATCACCTTCACCTTGGGGGTCAGCACTGTAGGATACGGCCGGCCAGGCTGCAAATGTGGGGACAACTGCACTGCCAAATCCTCAATCAGCTGCCTGGTGAAGCGGTACCGTCGGATGCTGTCCCGTTCCACCATCGTTGCCAGGTCTGGGAATGGTCGATGGACAGCAGGAGCCTCTGCAGTGCAGAGGAGAAGTAAGCAAGATTGTCAGTCACCCCACATATGCGGCATTGAACACACTCAATATCCCAACATACATCATTATGAGGCACAACTACATGAAGTGTGCAGTTCCGTAAGGACATGTATGGTACATACATGGCCAACATCTGTCAACACGGTCCAACAGGTGGCATCAATTAGTCCCAGGTTGGCCCATTGGATATCATGAGGCCGTGTCACAGTTCCCATCTCCTGCTGCCGTGTCACAATCACCCCCACAGTGACATGTGAGGACAGATGTGCCCCAGGCACCACAGCTCAACGACAGGTACATTCCCAGGGACCCTGTATTGCCACATGGACACTGGCATTACATGGAGTATCATGTATACACCACAGCAAAACAACCATGACCCCCACAGGTAGTGGTCCCACTTGCCACGGCAGTACAGACATGGACGTCTGTGACACACACACGCACAACATCAAAGTCCATGCACACACAACGTGGATGTGGAGACTGTCTCCCATTGTGCACATGAAATCAGAGACATTGTCAACACTACATGCACAAAGACTGTGGAGGACCATCACTATTGTGCCACTGGGACACCCTGGCTCAAACATACCGTCCGCACATGGGACTCACGGGGTATGTGACATGACATACACATACACCACCGTGAAATGTGACCATGGCACATGCACAGATATGAACAGTTGCACATCACAGTGGTCATGTACACGTAACACCCAGGATCCTGTCCCCATTAACACGTGCACAGCCTGGGGGTGGCTGCCCACAGGTGACACCCACAGGACAACATGTACACCAACATACACACAATAGGAAATGCAGCCTTACATGCCTTATGATAAAGTTTGGACAGGCTGTCGTGATGTAGGTGTGCCCCTCACTCCCTGGGAGCTATCTGTGGCTGGCATATGTCCATCTGAGACAGGCATGCTGACATATGCCAGTCACATGTACAGTGATGCGTTGGAACAGCAATGGACCGACCGGTGCCCCCGGCCGGCCCATTGCATTCAATGTGTGCGGGTACGCGTTGTACCCCTGTACGCCGTTGTACTGCAATGGACCGATCGGTGCCCCCGGCCGGCCCATTGCATTCAATGTGTGCGGTACGCGTTGTACTCCTGTACGCGTTGTACCCTGTACGCTGTTGTACTGCAATGGACCGATCGGTGCCTCCGGCCGGCCCATTGCATTCAATGTGTGCGGATACGCGTTGTACCCTGTACGCTGTTGAACTGCAATGGACCGATCGGTGCCCCGGCCGGCCCATTGCATTCAATGTGTGCGGGTACGCGTTGACCCCTGTACGCGTTGTACTGCAATGGACCGATCGGTGCCCCGGCTGGCCCATTGCATTCAATGTGCGGGTAAGCGTTGTACCCTGTACGCGTTGGACTGCAATGGACCGACCGGTGCCCCGGCCGGCCCATTGCATTCAATGTGCGCGGTACGCGTTGTACCCTGTACGCGTTGTACCCCTGTACGCGTTAAACTGCAATGGACCGATCGGTGCCCCGGCCGCCCATTGCATTCAATGTGTGCGGGTACGCGTTGTACCCCTGTACGCTGCTTGTACTGCAATGGACCGATCGGTGCCCCTGGCCGGCCCATTGCATTCAATGTGTGCGGGTACGCGTTGTACTCCTGTACGCGTTGAACTGCAATGGACCGATCGGTGCCCCGGCCGGCCCATTGCATTCAATGTGCGCGGGTACGCGTTGTACTCCTGTACGCGTTGTACCTATGCACGCTGAACTGCAATGGACCGATCAGTGCCCTGGCCGGCCCATTGCATTCAATGTGCGAGTACGCGTTGTACCCCTATGCAGCGTTGTACCCTGTACGCGTTGAACTGCAATGGACCGATCGGTGCCCCGGCCGGCCCATTGCATTCAATGTGCGGGCACGCATTGTAACTCCTGTACGCGTTGTACTGCAATGGACCGATCGGTGCCCTGGCCGCCCATTGCATTCAATGCGTAGCGGTACGCGTTGTAACCTCTGTATCGCGTTAGTACTGCAATGGACCGATCGGTGCCCCGGCCGCCCATTGCATTCAATGTGCGCGGGTACGCGTTAAACCTCTGTACGCCGTTGTACCCCTGCACGCGTTGAACTGCAATGGACCGATCGGTGCCCCCGGCCGCCCATTGCATTCAATGTCGCGGGTAATCGTTAATACCTCTGTACGCTGTTGTACTGCAATGGACCGATCAGTGCCCTGGCCGGCCCATTGCATTCATATGTGCGGGTACGCGTTGTAACCCTGTACGCGTTGAACTGCAATGGACCGATCGGTGCCCCCGGCCGGCCCATTGCATTCAATGTGCGCGGTACGCGTTGTACTCCTGTACGCGTTGTACCCCTGTACGCGTTGAACTGCAATGGACCGATCGGTGCTCCCGGCCGCCCATTGCATTCAATGTGTGTGGGTACGCGCTGTACCCCTGTACGCGTTGTACCCTGTACGCGTTGGAACTGCAATGGACCGATCGGTGCCCCGGCCGGCCCATTGCATTCAATGTGTGCGGGTACGCGTTGTACCCCTGTACGCGTTGTACTACAATGGACCGATCAGTGCCCCCGGCCGGCCCATTGCATTCAATGTGTGCGGGCACGCGTTGTACCCCTGTACGCGTTGTACTGCAATGGACCGATCGGTGCCCCCGGCCGGCCCATTGCATTCAATGTGTGCGGGTATGCGTTGTACCCCTGTTGTCTTGTGGATTGTTACCTGCCTTGTTATGTTGGCCTAGGCCTGGCTGCCATGCTGCTTCTCTTTGCTCACGTTACACTGAGCCGGGCCTTCCTCGCCCTTTGCTCGTGCCAAGTTCTTTTGCACTGTCTGCATTTTCTGTTGTTCACCTTTTTGGGCTCAGTCTGCACAAACATGTACAAGGTCGCATAACAATGTATTCTGGTTCTTCCTGATATGGCCAGTCTCGCGCACCCAGACATAACATTATGTGCAATTGCCATGAAGGATTTGATATGCTTTTAATACTGTGTTTTACTAGCGCTTAAGACACTTGGAGAAATCCCTTTCAGTGAGAAGAGCTATGATGTCCTGCTGATGTAATTCTGCATCTAGAGACTGAGGTATGGGGGTTCGCTAGTCAAAGCCCAGAGGTCTTCTATTATTATAATAAACTATCTTACTGCAAGGGGAGGGTGGTAATGTTATCTATACGTTTATCCACTGAGCTCTGAAATGCTTTCCCCGTTTGTATTCTATGGAATTGTAACCATGCTGCTTATATTAGTCATATGCATTATGCTATTAGTGCTGACACGTGTACTGTACATTAGAGCACGTAAGTTGGAATAAACATTTTAACCTATCCAGTGTCTCTTCCTACGCATCTTGTGGACAAGTACGAGTGAGTGACGAAAGAGTGTTCTTGCTTCTGTGAGTCCTGAGATAAAGATACCGTGTTCTGGGTTGTCCAAACATTAGTACTTGGGTGCTAATGGGATGCTAAGCTAGTTGGGTTGGGGTTTTGGGTGCTATGGTATATGGTGGCAAACCACTGTATTCCAGGGTCCCATTTTCCTGTGCATAGCTCTGTGTATGTGCAGAAACCTTATGACATGGCGCGACCACCGTGGGGCAGCTTATCTGCGAGACGCTTGAGTAGTACTTGTGCTTGTCCACAAACCCTCGCGTACGCTTCCGGAGGCGTATGTGACGGTGATACCTCCTATATTGAATGTTTTATAGGTTCTTTCAAGCTTGATATTATTAAAAAGGTTAGTTAACAGACCCATTTTTGTGCTCCCTGTTAGGTTGTCGATTATAATTGTTTAGTCATGGCTGGTGTGGCGATAGCTGCACATAGTCGAGGAGCACTCCGAGACCACTTAGCTGTGTATGGAGTGCCCGATACTGGGGTCGAGTTGGTCTTTGTGGTTCAAGCCGATCCGGCTTATCACTTTGAAGTGTTTTACACTTGGATCACTTTTGAAGCGGTGGATGCAGGTGATAAGCTGTTTCATGAATATAAACCCACCGCTATTCCTGCTGCCTATCGACCCTATACCACTCTTGAAGTACCTCTCACGGCTTGGCAGCACCGTGTTTGGTTTAATGGCGCCCTACCACAACCAACTACCGCAGTTCGTTTAGGCCCCTTGTCAATTCAGGGGGCCACTTGGCCTGTATTGGCCGGGTATACCCCACATCCGAATTATCTGGCATTACCGCTTGCGGAACTGCGCACTATGCATACCGAATTGGTGCGAGTGCATCGAGCCTTAGTGACATACGTTACAGGTAGCCTCCATGGAGCTGCTCCTGTAGTCGCAGGCCAACCAGCTATTGCAGCTGGGGTGTCTATAAGTCCTGTCATGGTAAATTCTGTGATGGGCAAACGTCCACAAAATAAGGACGACTATCCTTATTGGCTTGCCGAAAAGTTCGATCAGATAGAAGCGGTGTTTCCACATACGTCCCCAGTGGATAAACATCGCATCCTCACGATAAGTTTGCCAAAAGACATAATCCCCGATTTGACATCATGTGAAAACTGGGGTAAGGTATTCGCAGCAGTTTATTCAAAATGTTTTGGAACTCCTTCCATGACGGTTCTACCCTCTGTAATTAAAAAGTACAGGATGAACATGGCCCTGAAGCGGCTGTGGAATTAGGGATGAGACTAGTGGGAGTGTTTGATGTAGTAGCTGAGCTGATCCTTGGAAATGTCAAGGGCGATGCTATGAACTTTCAAGTAGCGAATGCTTTGGCTTTGGTCCCAGAGTTGGACAGGCCTCGCGAATTACCGAAAATAATAGCCCGGGCTTATAAAACAATTGGAAGAAATAGCCTAGGCAACAAGCCTTTTGTAAAAACGCAAACTCAATCGCAATCACAAGTTATACAAACAAAAAGTGCATCTGAGAAAGATGATAAACCAGTCTTCACTAAAAAGAGTTGGAGACAGAAAAAACAGGGTAAGCAACAAAAGAAGCCGGGGTCGAGAGGCGCTTCCCCAGTTTCGGTTTCTTCTGAACGTACTTATGATTTACGTGATAGGTCAAGGATTAAATCACCAGAAAGGTTTCAGAGCTCTGATAAGCGTTCTCCTCGTTCTTCACAGGCCCAGACATCGTCACAGGCTGGTGGAGGAGGACGGCAAGATAGAGGAAGGGGCCGAGAGGCTCCCCAGGAGCGAGACCAACCTCGACAACAAGTCAGAGGGAAAGCAGAAGATTTTCATCTTCCTCGACCGCAATTTCAGAAGAAAAAGGTTGCCGCTGTCACAGCGAAATATGCCTCAGACCGTGAGAACGAGACTCCAGAATTGGACGTGGGCAGTGACCCTCCTCGACAGCGCCGCGGAAGTTACCATAGTGCGGGAGGCGCTACGTCCTCATATGGAGGCGACAGCAACTGAAACATTCGTTACTGTAGAGACAGCTGACACGAGAGTGGCACCCCCTGACAGACTATATAATATAGTCATACAAATTGAAGGTGACATACCGCGTGAAATAAAAGGGATTTTTTGGGAAAATCTAACCTCTTCATATGACATTTTGTTAGCAGAGGTGGATTGGCCACCCCCATTCGTTTTAGCTGCACATAAAGGAGAGGAGGTAATCCTTCCAAGCTTTTCAAGGCAAGTCCCAAAAGACAAAGCTGAAGCACTTGCAGCTGAGTGGGCTGTGTACCTGGCACCAGCGTTATACCGCAACCATGTGGGATGGGATGAAGAATCACCTCCTCATGCAATACCTTTGCGGTCACTACCGCAGCCACAACCCCAATATCCCATCAAACGGCAGGCAAAAGGCCCCGTCTCCGAAATTCTGACACAGTTGGAATATCAGGGAGTAATTGAACCATGCGTATCACCTATGAACAATCCCCTTTTCGTGGTTTCTAAACCCGATGGATCGTACCGCTTAGTTTTGGATTACCGGCATTTAAATACTCATTGTCGGAACTTTGCGGTGCAAAATACACACAGTTCTGCGCTTGTAGACAGTCTTGTTCGTAAAAATACAAAACGACACTAGACCTTTCAAACGGTTTCTACACGCACAACCTAGCCCCGGAGAGTAGTCAATGGACCGCATTCACATCCGGTGGTAAATTATTCCAGTTCCGGCGTTTACCCATGGGCTACAAAAATAGTCCGGGTATATTCGCCGCCCGTGTTGTTTCTTTGTTAAATGACATTGATCAAGACGCATGTTCGTACGTAGATGACATCTATCTGACGGACGACGAATTATTTCAGCATTTGTCCCGTGTGGACCGCATTATTCTTGAATTTGCAGAGCAGGGTTACAAATTTAACTTTGCTAAGTCACACATTGCTGAATTTACCGTTCTGTTCTTGGGCTATGAGCTCAATAACGAAGGTAAGGGCTTAGCCCCCATTTCTTGGAAAAATGTACATTTGTGCCCCCAAATACTCTGAAGAAACTTCAGTCTTTGCTGGGTTTCTTGAATTTCGGGCGTACTTACATTCCCGAATATGCTCAGCGTATCAAGCCTTTGTATGCTTTGATACAACCTACTTATTCAAGGTCTTGCTGGCTGCCTGAGCACACCTCAATTCTGCAGTCTTTGCAGACAGACCTTTTGGAGTCTAAATATCTTTTGACTCGTGATAACCACACAAACCTGGTGATTAGAATAATTCCGGGGCGGTGGGATTCACCTATTTAACCTTTAATGAAGGTGATACAGTACCCATCGCATACAAGTCACATCTGTACACTTCCGCTGAATTGCGCTTTACATCTGTCGAAAAGTTCTAACTGCAGTGCAAATGGCGATTCTGAAAGAACGCGCACTGGCACAGGGAAAGCGGATTCTGGTGGTAACACCCTGTCCTGCCCTGGAGGCAGTAACAAAGGCAAGTGTACCGAACTCAAAAGCAATGCATCCCCGTTGGATACAATGGGCTACATCCTTGACGTCTTCGGACGTCACTTTTGTCTTTGATTCTTCTCTGCAGACTCAGGAGTTTTTGCAGTATGAATTCGTTCATCCTCCTCCTTTGTTTTTACTACCGCTTGAGGATTACAAATGTGTGATCTACACCGATGGTTCGGCGCAACCGGCCACTGGGTCCAAGCACGCTTATTCAGCTGCATGTGCTATTGTTGCGGGTTCCTTTGTGAATGGAAAGTTCAAATCCTCTGCAGTGCATACTCGCACACTTGGAGATAGTACCGCACAATTGGCCGAGCTGCATGCATTGCTGCTTGCGCTTGAGTTCGCTTCTCAGGATGAGACCACTCTTATTGTATGTGATTCTTTTTACTGTGTACAATCTTACAATGACAATCTGTTTTTCTGGTCGAAAAACGACTACAAGGACGCAAAAGGGAGCACAATTAAGCATAAAATGCTTTGGGTTCGAGTGGCAGAATTGCAACAACGTCTGCCCCTCACACAGGTGGTTCACACCTTAGGCCATCAGCGGGTGGGCGCACACGCTATTGGTAACGATCTGGCAGATGAAGCTGCCCGTTCAGCAGTAGTCACGTGTTCAGTAGCAGCGGTTACCAGGTCCATGTCTAAAATAGACCCTGTTATATTAGCGGCTATTGCTGCAACCAAGGAAGGTAATAATTACCCTACAGGTTTCCCTTCCAAGTATTCTTACACATTAAGTCCCGATCAGGTTCCTTATGTAACTATGCCTGACGTTGGAGATCGGCTGATCCCCAACGCGGACCGCAGGAGTGCCTTGATATCAGCTGCACACGAAGGCATGGCCTCGGCACATGCAGGTGTTTCAGCTACGGTTTCCATCTTGCAGCAGCGTTATTGGTGGCGTGGGTTATATAAAGACACCCGTGCTTTCGTGCTTTCTTGCGACGTTTGTCAACAGATTAAGCCTTCCACGGTAACACGTCCACCACAAACACCGCTCTGCATTGCTAACAGACCCTTTGGGTGTGTTTACTTGGATCACTGCGGTCCATTCTCATCAGACACTGCCTATAAATACATCTTAGTGGCAGTGGACTCGTGCACACGGTTTCTCTGGGTCTGGCCACAACGGAGTGCTGACGCCCGAAATGTAATCAGGGATTTGCGTGTCTTTGTGGGAATTTTCGCATGCGGCACCTTCCATTCGGACCAAGGTCCAGCGTTTGCCTCTAGGGCTTACAAGGATGCAATGGCTTCGCTTGGGGTGCGGGTGAAATTTTCGTCTCCGTATAGGCCTGAGGGCAACTCTATCGTTGAACGAATGAACCGTGACTTAAAGCAATCCTTAACAGCTAGGGTTATAGGTACTGGCAGGAACTGGCTGGCCCATTTGTATACCGTTCAGCGTGCACTTAATAATCTCCCTAGAAGACCTCTGGGTGGGCGGACCCCATACGAAATGCTCTTTGGCATAAGAATGTTTGTGCCTGACCTTGAGGGTCCAGACATCGCGGCGCAATCCGCCAAGTTTGATGTAGATAACCATTCTGCTATGTTACAGGACTTACAAGAAGCCCGAGACAAACTTGCAACTACACATTTACCTTCAGCCACAGACCCTGCGTTGCAGATTCCGGTAGCCGGCTGGCTTCCAAAGGTTGGAGAACTGGTTCGAGAAAAGGTTGAAAACAAAAAGAATTTGGCCCCTCTTTTCGTGCACCGGTTCCAGTTCTGGGCTTGAAGGGAACACGTACAGTCATTTTACCACCGCTTCCTGGTCGCAAAGAGAACAGATACATCTCAGTTGAAAATGTCAAGCTACAGCGCCTGGCCGATCCTGAATAGTGTCACACCAGCGGTCTCTTGTCCTGCCATTTATCGGACATATGTTCGTGGCCCATCTACACGAACGGTCGCTGATGCTGTAATTGAGATGGTTGATTTGCCTGAAACTACAATTGATCCCCAACTCTCCACTAATATCGACGAGGACGAGTATACTTATCCTGCATCTGAATCGGTGGCGCATCAACCAATAACGCCACTGAGCCCGACTCGTTATTCCTTTGATTCGGATTCCACCTCTTCAAACGTCCCATCCAAGTTCAGTATTTTTGTATCCTGGTTTAGAGACAATTTTTTAATTCCACCCTGGACATACCTCTGGTTGGTACTTTTCTTGATATTTTTGTTCAT
Organism: Calotriton arnoldi; assembly: GCA_963921515.1. Lineage (NCBI taxonomy): Eukaryota > Metazoa > Chordata > Amphibia > Caudata > Salamandridae > Calotriton > Calotriton arnoldi. The sequence goes on along the minus strand of CAWUFW010016964.1, from coordinate 178,070 downwards.
GTCCATTGGCTTTGTCACAGTGTTTTTTCTACTAATCAATGGTCACTATTTACCTGAACGCTCTGCTGTAGACTATGTTTCTGGAACTTTGGCTCCTCATTCCTCGTCTCACATCATGAAGCGTGACCACACATTTGTGAACATTTCAGCCTTCCCAGTTGCTGATGGCATCGTATGGGATGCAGTGAACTATCAAATCCATGGTCCGACGGAAATTATTAATGTACCTAATGTCCTTCGTGTTTCAATGGGTGATGTAGTACAAAATAATATTCATTCTGATGATTGGGATGTGCATGCCGTTGAAGCATTGTTTGCCGATTTAAAATATTATGCATCTTTTAATGCTGAAGATTTATATATGAATTCTGCTAATTATGCCGATTTGTATTGTTACCAACATTGGGGTAATCATTTTCTCCATAAACCCAGTGCCCTGCGTAGTTCTGTTAACTATACCCAATGGGAACATTGTCCAAACCCCTTGCCAGGTAGCTCTCAAACTCTTCGAAATAAGTTTAATTATTTTACTGATTTTAATCGGTCGAACCCTGCATCCTATTATTTTAGACTTAATAACACATCAACTCAGAAAATTATGTTGACACACACCAAATTGCTTTATTCAGGTTCCTTTCTGAGTGCCCTAGCTGTGGGTGGTTATGAGTACTGGGATAATACAGTGGATTTAAAATCTATTTGGGGCTCCAAGCCATGGCAGGTACAGGGAACCGAGGCGTTGCATCGTGCGTGCCTCATCCCTACCCAAATTATGTTCCTAAATGCTTCCATTTATCAGACTACATGTTGGGGCTTAGCTACCACTAAACAATTAAACTCGCCCTCAATACCATCCCTATCGAGTTTTCCAAATGAAAGCTCACGATTCAATCTGTCCCTCGTGTCCCTGCAGGCAATGTTACAAAATAATTCGTTTAATGTTTCTGAGCTGGTTCAGTCACCCTGGTTAGTATGGCCTATATCATCTAATGCATGTCAAATGCGTTTTCATGATACTGGTGCTAGCTACACACAGAATAGGCCTGATCCGAGGTTTACTGATGCCCGTACTGTCACTACATACTCTGTTGGTAAATTATGCAAACAATGGCTGCAACATTCGTCCCTTGATTCTGTTAAACAACATTTGTCCCTCCTTACAGGCAATATTGATCTGTCCGACTTTGTTTTGGGACCTCGTGGTCCCCGACCTAAAAGATTCATTTATGAAACATATAATGAACTCTGGAAGCTATCACAAATAGAAGCTGCTTCCCGTCTTCGGGAAATAGATCAAGCAAATATGGAAAAGGTGCTTGCTGTTGTTGACAATAGTATTAATACCCTGTCTTCTCGCATTTACACTTTAGAGAATATTGTGTCCTCTGTTGTTGATATTGTACAAGATGATGTTTCTATGTTATATCATGGTCAGAATCAATTGCGCTCAGTTATGCAGTTTGCATGGACTTTGCAAACACTTAAGTTAGGTAAAGTGCCTTGGCATTTCTTGAACACCTCTGCCTTATTTCTACCTTTTAACTTAACTGATAAACAGCAATTTATGTCCATGAAGGATGCAACTTACAATCTATTACATATCGAAAAGGTGGATCCATTGCCGTTCTCTGTTGCAGAACTCGATTCGGCTGTATGGCTAGTCCATGGGGTTATAGCTTTACCATTTTCCTTGTTTGAATTTGACTCGTGCATGAAACATTATCCTGTGGGCCGTTACCGGCCCTTGGGCAGTGCTTTCCTGCATGAACTCTGGTCCTTGCCTTTCATGTATAAATGCCTTCGGGACGGCAAGGAAGTCTTTCTCACGGGGAGTACTGCGACTCGACTATAGGTCATTCGCTTATTTGTAAACACATTAAATTGCATGGCTCATGCAGCGTTTCCTCTCCTAATCTTGCTTGTGTGCTGAAAGGTATTCCTGCTCCTGTTATTTCACCTACTTTCACTCTCCTTTCCAATGGTAGTTATTTACTTTTAAATAACGAAAACTGTTGTGGCCTGCAGGCTGGCATTCCTTACATTGTAACAGTTTCGCACCGGGTTGTCTGCTGCAAAAATGTGCTTTTTCCTCCCCCTCATGGCAAGGTTGATATCTCTATTTGGCCTTCCATCCCTACCATGGAAGCAGATTTCAATAGACTGAGCAGAATAAAGGCACTATTATTAAACGAGGAAGTTATGCTCACGTCCGCCCGGGAGACATTCATTCTCCAGGTGGCGAGTACCCACAGTGAAATACAGGCCCTTTTAAACACTAATCTCCCCCAACATTTTGGGGAGTTAATACATCGTATTTTTAACGCATCTAACACTGAAGGCCTAGTACACTTTTTTAAGGTCGTGGGGTCGGGCTTGGTGTCCTCCTTCCAAACTATTTTTGGTGTCATCCCAGCATTCATACATTCTATTTTTTCCAGCGTCTTTGGCGGTTTCCCATTGATCCTCGCTTTAGCGGCTGGTGTCTTGCTCTTAATTTGCTTTCTGCGCAATGGCTGCTCCCCGATGGGACCTGCTCGATCCAGAACGCCTCCAGTTGCTCCGTGAGCGCATTTTGGCTGGTTTTGGTGTCTTGCCATTGGCGACACTGAGTGTGTCATATACTCTTTCATTTCGCTTTGCGTATTTCACTTGCGTGCAACCTGTGATGACTTGTGTCCGCTGTCCTTTCACCTGGACTCTGGATTATTGCCTCTCCAATTCGTCATTGTCTGTTCCGGATTTTGTTCAGTTGATGGGTCCCTTAGAGGCCCATGAGCAGGACTGTTCCGTTGCTGGCTGTATGGCGCGTGCGGCTGCACTGGGGATTTTGGCGCAATGGGATATCTGGGCGGCTGCCCAGGATCTCCTACAACGAAGCTGTTTCAATTATCACGCAAGCTGTCCCGCATTGCTTCTGGATGCTCCCTTTGCTGAGGAGCATTCCTGCTCTTTGAACTCATGGATTGGATGGCATCTATGTTTTTTGACGATTCCAATGATGAACTCTTGGAGGGTATGGCCTTTTTCTGCACTTTCACTTTCATGGATTGACCTGCCCTTCGCCGTTTGGGCGCTCCCTGTGCTCCGACGTCAATTTTCTCCTCTGATGGGCCTCTGTCCTGGCCGCCAGACTGTCCAGGGGAGGGTGTCTTGTGGATTGTTACCTGCCTTGTTATGTTGGCCTAGGCCTGGCTGCCATGCTGCTTCTCTTTGCGCACGTTACACTGAGCCGGGCCTGCCTCGCCCTTTGCTCGTGCCAAGTTCTTTTGCACTATCTGCATTTTCTGTTGTTCACCTTTTTGGGCTCAGGCTGCACAAACATGTACAAGGTCGCATAACAATGTATTCTGGTTCTTCCTGATATGGCCAGTCTCGCGCACCCAGACATAACATTATGTGCAATTGCCATGAAGAATTTGATATGATTTTAATACTGTGGTTTTACTAGCGCTTAAACACACTTGGAGAAATCCCTTTCAGTGAGAAGAGCTATGATGTCCTGCTGATGTAATTCTGCATCTAGAGACTGAGGTATGGGGGTTCGCTAGTCAAAGCCCAGAGGTCTTCTATTATTATAATAAACTATCTTACTGCAAGGGGAGGGTGGTAATGTTATCTATACGTTTATCCACTGAGCTCTGAAATGCTTTCCCCGTTTGTATTCTATGGAATTGTAACCATGCTGCTTATATTAGTCATATGCATTATGCTATTAGTGCTGACACGTGTACTGTACATTAGAGCACGTAAGTTGGAATAAATATTTTAACCTATCAAGTGTCTCTTCCTACGCATCTTGTGGACAAGTACGAGTGAGTGACGAAAGAGTGTTCTTGCTTCTGTGAGTCCTGAGATAAAGATACCGTGTTCTGGGTTGTCCAAACATTAGTACTTGGGTGCTAATGGGATGCTAAGCTAGTTGGGTTGGGGTTTTTGGGTGCTATGGTATATGGTGGCAAACCACTGTATTCCAGGGTCCCATTTTCCTGTGCATAGCTCTGTGTATGTGCAGAAACCTTATGACACTGTACGCGGTGTACCGCAATGGACCGATCGGTGCCCCCGGCCGGCCCATTGCATTCAATGTGTGCGGGTACGCGTTGTACCCCTGTACGCGTTGAACTGCAATGGACCGATCGGTGCCCCCGGCCGGCCCATTGCATTCAATGTGTGCGGGTAAGCGTTGTACCCCTGTACGCGTTGTACTGCAATGGACCGATCGGTGCCCCCGGCCGGCCCATTGCATTCAATGTGTGCGGGTACGCGTTGTACCCCTGTATGCGTTGTACTGCAATGGACCGATCGGTGCCCCCGGCCGGCCCATTGCATTCAATGTGTGCGGGTACGCGTTGTACCCCTGTACGCGTTGTACCGCAATGGACCGATCGGTGCCCCGGCCGGCCCATTGCATTCAATGTGTGCGGGTACGCGTTGTACCCCTGTACGTGTTGAACTGCAATGGACCGATTGGTGCCCCCGGCCGGCCCATTGCATTCAATGTGTGCGGGTACGCGTTGTACCCCTGTACGCGTTGTACCGCTATGGACCGATCGGTGCGCACCCATTGACAATGGCCTTGCCTGGCAACGGACGCGTTTTCGAATTTCGAACGAGTCAATTGCTGGAAAATCAGTTGGTCACCCACAACAATGTTGCAAAATCATGTATGTCATGAAGTTGAAGATTTGAAGGATGCTGTGGGCGTGTTTTGGTGCTGCTATTCCATGGATTGGCCAGATTCAGAAGATGCAAACGACTTGGACCTATCACTTTGGACACAAGGGACAGTATCTGCCTCTCCAGCACATATATATTGCTGGCTGTTCCCCTGAGAGCTCACTTGCCTGCACTACATGCTCCAGGACGACATCTGCCACTGCACTGCTGCTGTCTCTGCCCCTCTGGACCCTGCAATGGCACGTACTGTGGAGAGAGCCCCAGCCTTCAGCCTTGAGGAGAACCAGGCCCTGCTGGACAGCCTACTTCCACAGTACAGCAAGCTGTATGGGACACCAGGGGAGCAGGTGAGTGTTCTGTGCACTGCCTTTCTGAATGTGCATATTGTCTGACTAGCAAGGCTGAAAGTCTGCACGCCACTGGCTAGCAGGCTCACTGAGTAGTTGTCACCCCCCATAGTGTGTAGTGACATGCACTGGACAGGTATGGTGCAGTGACAGGTCATTTGAACAAGGTTTTACTTCCCATGCAATGATACCATGTATTGACGTCTGGCAAACTGTCCATGGGCAGCTTTGCACTGCCTGTGTACATCATGTGCCCCTGTGATTGAGACATGTATATACAACTGTGTCATGCACGGATATGTTGCATGTGTAGTAATGGCCTTTTCACTTTGTCATCCTGACAGGTTAATGCCCATCGGAAGCAGGAGATCTGGAAGGACATCGTCCGGGCTGTCCGGTCCGTGGGGTCTACAAGCGCCGGATCCGCAACTGCCAGAAGAGGTGGCAGGACCTTCGGGGCTGGACCCGGAGGATTGCACGGGTCCAGCTGAAGCTGTCGCCTCCTCGCAGGAGGGGCGGAACACGGACCCTGACCCCCCACATGCTCCAGATCCTGGCGGTGGTGTTTCTAGACCTGGATGGGCAGCTGAAGGCCAGACAGCAGCAAGGAGGGGGTGAGTCAAAGACTGCACTGTGAACTCTGTTTCACATGCTGTGTGCCCTCCTCTGGCCTGGTTCAACTGCCACAGTGCAGCAGTCATGTTGTCCAGGAGCCATGTCCCTCTATTGTGCACTGCCCACTGCTCATCTGATACCCAGGTGTGGCCCTTACATTCAGGGAATTGTGTCACTTGGGACTGTGTCCTTGCAGTTTGCTTCACTAAAGGTGGGGGACAGCATCTGTTTCCCTAACTCTGTTGTGGGCATCATGGGTGGGTCCATTGTTCACACTACGCCTGTGTTCGGACATGTAATCTGCGTGTTGCTTTGATATGCGGTCCACTTGCTGTGCTGAGCCACCACATGTGCCTGGGGTATGTGGCACACGCCCATGCAGCGGGTGGGAACAATGTTTGGGCCCCAGGAGTGTGCAGATTACGTGTGTCACACATACATAGCCAGCTATCCACTGTCCAGGGCTCATCCCTCATTCATGTGGAGCAGGACAGTCATGCCTACTCCAGGCCATGCAATGCACTCTGTACTCCCACTCCCGTGTATCAGCTGACACATTGTGCGCAGTGATTTGACCCCTCAGGTGTCTGCCTCTGTGTCAGTGTGCTGTGGATTACTTGCCAGGACTGCTGGGGTGTTTCTTGGTAGGGGCTCAGCATGCCCCTGGAGATGTGACCATAGGAGACGATACTTGTGTGTCACATAGGTGTTTGATCAGCTGCCCGTGCAGACTGGGGTATGCGAATGTGAAGTTCAGGCAGCTGTTCCCCATTCACAGCAGATTGTGAGGGGCTCAGGTTCAGAGGGTAGTGTCACAGGTCTCCCATATGTCCAATAGGTATGACCTGGACAGATGAGGGTTAAGATGATGTGTTGTGTGGGGGATGTACATGTGCACTTGTGCAGCTCCAGGACTTGCATTCCCCATGACCTACTATTGTGACACAGTGCATAGTGTTGTTGTCTGGCTGCCAAGTCATACATCACTGAGACAGTGATGTATGACTTAGCAGTCATGCCTCTGCCATGGCATGTGTCAACTTATTGGTGGTCCTGCAGGGGAGTGACATGTGCTACATGCACACCATTGTGGCGATGGCTATCAGGACATGGGTGCATCATGGTGTCTGTCGCTGGTATGCATCACATGCATTTCCTATTTGACTCTGGGCATCCCTTTCATCCGGAAACCTGTACTGACTCAGTGGCAAGAGCTGTGATGTGTGCATGTCCACATGCCACACCGTGTCCTCTGCACTGTCCAACTACTGTGTACTTGGTGCATGTGTCCACACTGGGGTGTTGCAATCCAACAGACACCATACAGATGGGTGCAAGGCCATGTGGGATGTGAGTGCCATGCTTGGCATCAGACTGACAATTGGCTTCTCCTGTTCAGTTAGGGCACTTTTAGCAATGTACAACTAATGATGCCAGGGCTTGCTCTGTAATGTGCTGTGCTCACAGTGGTGTGTGCGTTTGGTGCAGGTGACTGATGTCTGTCTGTTTCCCCATTGTTTGCAGATACATCCACGGCCATGGAAGGGGACAGCTCCACGGACCAGGAGGAGCCAGAGAGCCAGACTGGGTCAGCAGCCGAGCAGTGGTCGGAGGGACCCAGTGGCACGGAGGGCGAGGGGAGCCACACCGAGGAGTCCTCAGCACCATCCACCTCAGCTGAGGACCAGAGCAACTCGGAGGATGACTCCCTTATGGAGGCGGGTGTCAGCAGCCACCACACCCCAGCTAGTGTTGCTGTCCCCGCCACCACCAGCACCACCACCGCCCTCCCATCGACTCCCATTCCCCAAGTCCGTGGAGGCTCCCATGTTCGGGAGCGTGTCTCCTTTGGGCCAGGCACCGCACCCCCGCCCCTGTGTCCCCTGCTGCCCTGAGTGAGGAGTCTGTGTACCTCCTTCGCCAGCTCCATGTAGGGCAGACAGCCATGCTGAGTGTCCTCCATGCGCACACCGCTCTGTTGACTGGTGTCGTTCATGGAGGGCATCTCATCGAGCATGTCTGACCTACAGAGGGGCAATAGGTCCATGGACTCCTCCCTGACGGCAGCAGTGTCCCTCCTCAGACAGTCCCTCACCCCTCCTGCCTCTGCTCCATCCACACTCCCCAGCACCTTACCCGCCCCAAGCACACACACACCGGCACAGGCACACACCAGCAGACACACGTCCAGCACACAGACACACACGCCACAAACAAAACGCACACGCACGCACAGTCAGGGGACTGAAACCAGACTCACAGGGGATGGGGCCCTGGTACACACACACGCATCCACAGGCACTGCGCAGTCCTCAGTTGTCTCTCCCTCCAAAACACCCTCCCTTGCCTCACCTGCAACCCCAAAGACCCAGCGCCTCTTCCTCAGTGACCTCGGCCTCTTCCCCTCCGATCCAGCTGCTCCAGCATCCAGGGGGAAGAGGAAGCCCCCCCACACGGAGCAGAGTGCCCCTCGCCCCCGGACACCCTCCCCCAGGCGCAGACAGACTGAGGCCCCCACCCGCAAGTCCCCCGGAGTGGTAAGAGCAAGACCCCGCCGCCGCCATGCAGCTCAAGCACCAGGTCTCCTTCCTCCATCCCTCAGGCCCCCACTCCACAGGTGCCCCCACCACACCCTGCCCCAGGTTCCCCCACCCACAGATATACCATCCCCAAGAGGATCCGGCCTTCTCCCCTGCCACTTGCTCTCCCGGCACCACACCCCCGCTGCGCTTGTCTGTGCCACTGATGTGGTGAGGGTGTCCTCCCCCTCTGTCCAGCCCACCTTGCCTGTTCCCCATTCTCCTCCCCTGGTGGTAGGCACTGCAGTGGAGTCCACTACCACCCTGTCTGACTTGGGCACTGCAGTGGCGGACCTGTCCACTCCATCTGCAGGGTCCACTGCAGTCGTGCCGGCACCCACAACATCTAAGTCATGCCCCCCAGTTGTGCCGGCACACACCATGTCAGACACCTCCACTGCAGTTGTCAGTGGCTCTCCAGCATCCACCACCCCTTCCCTGCTTCCTCCTGGTGAGCCCTGATCCTGTCCCTGCGGTGCCTGGCCTACCCCCCCGGTTGCCCCTCCTAGTGGATTGTCCATGGTTTTGTGCAGGCATGTGTAGGGTGGCATCTGCCACTGTCACCCACTTGTGACTTTGTTGATGGACTGGCCATTGGCCTTTGTTTATTTTCTACCGGACTTCTACTTTTAATGCCACATATGCTGAATAAAGCAACTTTCTGTTCTCTAGTGCTTTTGCTTCTGATGTACATGATGTTGATGATGCTAACCATGCCCTTGCTGCAGTGATGGTGATATTTGGTCTCATGATAATGAAGTGTTACTGTGCAGGAACCCATGTGGTCCAGGGGGAATGTGTCCTATCCTGTGGTGTATCCATGTCATCCATAGCAGCATCTGAGGGTGTCATGTGTTCAATATTTGGCAATGGGATTTCCTACTTAGATTGCCTATTTCACATCTGTGGCTTCCACCCCTGCACATCTGTTGTGCCTGCCATTGTTCAATTCGTCTACTTCCCTGACCGTGTGGCCATCTCCAGTGGACATGCAGGTTTGGGCATCAATGGGGAAGGACTCATCTGTGTTGTCAGTGCAACATTGCTATACAAGTGTGTTGGATCTGTGCTGATGATTCCGTTGGCACTTCCATGACCAGGCTGATGTTACGGGAGCCCTCATTTGGTGCTAATTGTTGATTGTGTGACCAAGTGCTCAGCTGACATGATGGGGCCCTACTGAGGCAACATATGGCACAGCTTTCCTCACACAGGAGTGGAGTCCCCTCATGGCAGTGTGTACTCCTGTGACATTGCCTGCGCCCAAGGTGTGTGTTGTATGTGCATGTCTGTGTGTTCACTTCTGTTTAGCTGTGCATGCTGTGATCCCTAGTGTTGTACCTGTTTGTGATGCTAGCTGAGTTGACCTATGTTCCCCAAAGTCTTCGCCCTGGGTTCTCTGTGATGTGGGTGCATGGCACATTACTGGTCATCAGGGTGTCACCCATAGGTGTGTTTGCTGTCAGGGCTGAGTTTGTGTGCAGACGCAGATGGGTCACAGTCAGGTTTCCCCTTGGCACTTGTTGTTTGCCCCTGTCATGTGATTTCCAGTTTGTGTTATCTTTCAGTGATTGTGACACGTTGTGTGTGTGACTGCTGGCACTCCTCAGGGTCCGGGCTGCAATGTTGGTTGTTGTCTATGTGTGTTCTTTGTGGGTGACCTTGGCTTCTTCATTGGTGTGTGACTGTGGATGGGATCCCATTGGTTGGTGTGGTATTGCCGTCATATCCATGTACAGCGTAGTGTGCAGTGTGTCAGACATTCAGGAGTCTTGTTGAGTGGCCATGTGTGATGTGTTTCTGCACCTTGGTTCCCACCCACCACCCTGGAATAGTCATGGGTGCATGTGCAATGTCACCAGTACATGTGTGCTTCACTGCTGCACATTGTTGGAGGTCGAGGGGTGTGGTGTTGAGTGTGTGCAGATGAGAGTTGTTGCCCGGCTAGGCCCCTGCCTCCATGTTGGCCTTGGCTTACTGGCCATGCTGTTTGATTTGTGCTTGTGTAGGTGTGATGGTAGTTAGTTGCTCAGGACACATGACTGTGGTTCACAGTGTGAACCACATTTAGCTTTGTCATCACAGTGGGATTGTAATGCAGCCCAGGGTCACCACATTGTGGGGGCCCTGGGGGTGGTGCTGTGGTGTGTCTGTGTCTTGCTGTGTCAGTTGCTGTCCCTACCTGCCTGTGTGACATGTGTGATTTGTGCTCCCTCTCATCTGACAATGCCTGCTTGCCCACATAGGGGATTTGGATCCATGAGTTACCTTTGTGTGGCACTGTATGCACATCTGTATGATTGGTATTCAGGTCTCCTCATGTGTTGTGTGGTTGCCTGGGGACACTGGCACCCCCCCTCACCTGTTGTGTATGATGTGCAGTGTGGGTCTGCCTGTTTGTGTTTGTGCATCTGCACCACTGCATTGGCATATCTTGGGTGTGCCATTGGCTGTATGTAGTTTGGTGGGTTTCCCCTGCTGTCCCTGGGACTCCTAGGTCATTGGTCAGCACAATGATCATGGTTTGTGTGTCCCATTGCTGCCATGGTATGGTATCTGTTCACCTCACATCTGCAGTCTCCACAGGGTATCTGCATTTGTGTGCCCATTGCTGTAAATATGTGGGTCTGCATTCTGATGGTCACTTCTGTCATTGTGTCATTGATGATTGTTGACGGTGTCAGCCCCCATCGGTGTTGTTTGTCTGCACATGGCCAAAGGTATGTCTTATTTGCACTGCAGTATTTGGCTCCCCCAATTTATGTTGCAATGGGACACATACAATACTTTGCCACTGATGTGTTTGTTGTTCTGTGACCAGGAATCATCCATGCAGTTTGGCAGTTGCACCTCTTTCTTTGTCAACACTTACCTTTTGGTCACTGTGATGATGGGGGTTTGGACCCCATTGCCACAATGTTCAAAATGTGCTTCAGCTATGGACCCCACACTTACATTTTGGTCACTGTGATGATGGGGGTTTGGACCCCATTGCCACAATGTTCAAAATGTGCTTCAGCTATGGACCCCACACTTACCTTTTGGTCACTGTGATGATGGGGGTTTAGACCCCATTGCCACAATGTTCAAAATGTGCTTCAGCTATGGACCCTACACTTACATTTTGGTCACTGTGATGATGGGGGTTTGGACCCCATTGCCACAATGTTCAAAATGTGCTTTAGCTATGGACCCCACACTTACCTTTTGGTCACTGTGGTGATGGGGGTTTAGACCCCATTGCCACAATGTTCAAAATGTGCTTCAGCTATGGACCCCACACTTACATTTTGGTCACTGTGGTGATGGGGGTTTGGACCCCATTGCCACAATGTTCAAAATGTGCTTCAGCTATGGACCCCACACTTACATTTTGGTCACTGTGATGATGGGGGTTTGGACCCCATTGCCACAATGTTCAAAATGTGCTTCAGCTATGGACCCCACACTTACCTTTTGGTCACTGTGATGATGGGGGTTTAGACCCCATTGCCACAATGTTCAAAATGTGCTTCAGCTATGGACCCCACACTTACATTTTGGTCACTGTGATGATGGGGTTTGGACCCCATTGCCACAATGTTCAAAATGTGCTTCAGCTATGGACCCCACACTTACCTTTTGGTCACTGTGGTGATGGGGGTTTAGACCCCATTGCCACAATGTTCAAAATGTGCTTCAGCTATGGACCCCACACTTACATTTTGGTCACTGTGATGATGGGGGTTTGGACCCCATTGCCACAATGGTCATGGCCTGCTTGCATTGTGGGTGCCACACACATATATGTGTGGCACATGTGCTAGGGGGTCACATTGTATGTTCAAAGTCATGTTCAGTGTTGTAGGCATTTGACACAGTCTACACACGCTTGTCATGGTGTTGGGGGGATGTCTTCTTCTTGCATTCCCTAGGTTGTGGTGTGCTGGTTGTGTCATGCATTGTCCATCCTATGAGTGGGGGTGGTAGAAGTGGTTGGCATCCAGCCCCCCCTGGCTGAGGGTGGTAGTAGTGGTAGGCATCCAGCCCCCCTGGGTGTGGGTGGTAGTAGTGGTAGGCATCCAGCCCCCTGGCTGAGGGTGGTAGTAGTGGTAGGCATCCAGCCCCCCTGGCTGAGGGTGGTAGTAGTGGTAGGCATCCAGCCCCCCTGGGTGAGGGTGGTAGTAGTGGTAGGCATCCAGCCCCCCTGGCTGAGGGTGGTAGTAGTGGTAGGCATCCAGCCCCCCTGGGTGAGGGTGGTAGTAGTGGTAGGCATCCAGCCCCCCCTGGCTAAGGGTGGTGGTAGGCATCCAGCCCCCCCTGGGTGAGGGTGGTAGTGGTGGTAGGCATCCAGCCCCCCCTGGATGAGGGTGGTAGTAGTGGTAGGCATCTAGCCCCCCTGGCTAAGGGTGGTGGTAGGCATCCAGCCCCCCTGGCTGAGGGTGGTAGTAGTGGTAGGCATCCAGCCCCCCTGGGTGAGGGTGGTAGTAGTGGTAGGCATCCAGCCCCCTGGCTAAGGGTGGTGGTAGGCATCCAGCCCCCCTGGCTGAGGGTGGTAGTAGTGGTAGGCATCCAGACCCCCTGGGTGAGGGTGGTAGTAGTGGTAGGCATCCAGCCCCCTTGGCTAAGGGTGGTGGTAGGCATCCAGCCCCCCTGGCTGAGGGTGGTAGTAGTGGTAGGCATCCAGCCCCCTGGGTGTGGGTGGTAGTAGTGGTAGGCATCCAGCCCCCTGGCTGAGGGTGGTAGTAGTGGTAGGCATCCAGCCCCCTGGCTAAGTGTGGTGGTAGGCATCCAGCCCCCCCTGGCTGAGGGTGGTAGTAGTGGTAGGCATCCAGCCCCCCCTGGGTGAGGGTTGTAGTAGTGGTAGCCATCCAGCCCCCCCTGGCTAAGGGTGGTGGTAGGCATCCAGCCCCCCCCTGGCTGAGGGTGGTAGTAGTGGTAGGCATCCAGCCCCCCCTGGGTGAGGGTGGTAGTAGTGGTAGGCATCCAGCCCCCCCTGGCTAAGGGTGGTGGTAGGCATCCAGCCCCCCCTGGGTGAGGGTGGTAGTGGTGGTAGGCATCCAGCCCCCCCTGGGTGAGGGTGGTAGTAGTGGTAGGCATCCAGCCCCCCCTGGGTGAGGGTGGTAGTAGTGGTAGGCATCCAGCCCCCCCTGGGTGAGGGTGGTAGTAGTGGTAGGCATCCAGCCCCTCTGGGTGAGGGTGGTAGTAGTGGTAGGCATCCAGCCCCCTGGCTAAGGGTGGTGGTAGGCACCAGCCCCCTGGCTGAGGGTGGTAGTAGTGGTAGGCATCCAGCCCCCCTGGGTGTGGGTGGTAGTAGTGGTAGGCATCCAGCCCCCCTGGGCGAGGGTGGTAGTAGTGGTAGGCATCCAGCCCCCCTGGGTGAGGGTGGTAGTAGTGGTAGGCATCCAGCCCCCCTGGGTGAGGGTGGTAGTAGTGGTAGGCATCCAGCCCCCCTGGCTAAGGGTGGTGGTAGGCATCCAGCCCCCTGGCTGAGGGTGGTAGTAGTGGTAGGCATCCAGCCCCCCTGGGTGTGGGTGGTAGTAGTGGTAGGCATCCAGCCCCCCTGGGTGAGGGTGGTAGTAGTGGTAGACATCCAGCCCCCCTGGCTAAGGGTGATGGTAGGCATCCAGCCCCCTGGCTGAGGGTGGTAGTAGTGGTAGGCATCCAGCCCCCCCTGGGTGAGGGTTGTAGTAGTGGTTGCCATCCAGCCCCCCCTGGCTAAGGGTGGTGGTAGGCATCCAGCCCCCCCTGGCTGAGGGTGGTAGTAGTGGTAGGCATCCAGCCCCCCTGGGTGAGGGTAGTAGTAGTGGTAGGCATCCAGCCCCCCTGGCTAAGGGTGGTGGTAGGCATCCAGCCCCCCTGGGTGAGGGTGGTAGTGGTGGTAGGCATCCAGCCCCCCTGGGTGAGGGTGGTAGTAGTGGTAGGCATCCAGCCCCCCTGGGTGAGGGTGGTAGTAGTGGTAGGCATCCAGCTCCCCTGGGTGAGGGTGGTAGTAGTGGTAGGCATCCAGCCCCCCTGGGTGAGGGTGGTAGTAGTGGTAGGCATCCAGCCCCCCCTGGCTAAGGGTGGTGGTAGGCACCAGCCCCCCTGGCTGAGGGTGGTAGTAGTGGTAGGCATCCAGCCCCCCTGGGTGTGGGTGGTAGTAGTGGTAGGCATCCAGCCCCCCTGGGCGAGGGTGGTAGTAGTGGTAGGCATCCAGCCCCCCTGGGTGAGGGTGGTAGTAGTGGTAGGCATCCAGCCCCCCTGGGTGAGGGTGGTAGTAGTGGTAGGCATCCAGCCCCCTGGCTAAGGGTGGTGGTAGGCATCCAGCCCCCCTGGCTGAGGGTGGTAGTAGTGGTAGGCATCCAGCCCCCTGGGTGTGGGTGGTAGTAGTGGTAGGCATCCAGCCCCCCTGGGTGAGGGTGGTAGTAGTGGTAGGCATCCAGTCCCCCTGGCTAAGGGTGGTGGTAGGCATCCAGCCCCCCTGGCTGAGGGTGGTAGTAGTGGTAGGCATCCAGCCCCCCTGGGTGAGGGTGGTAGTAGTGGTAGGCATCCAGCCCCCTGGCTAAGGGTGGTGGTAGGCATCCAGCCCCCCCTGGCTGAGGGTGGTAGTAGTGGTAGGCATCCAGCCCCCCCTGGCTGAGGGTGGTGGTAGGCATCCTGCCCCCCCTGGGTAGGGGTGGTGGTGCGCATTCAGGCCCCTGTGTGCATATGTGGCATTGGTGATGGGCATCCCGCCCCTATGGTGCTGCTGTTGCTGGTGTAAGTATATTCTGCATCCCTCTGTGTGTGTGTGATGTGTCGTGTACGTGTTGTATGTGTTTTGTGGTTGGTGTCTGACTTACCTTCTGCGCCGTACGCGTCCGTGCCTGTTCCGGTAGTAAATGTAGAATATTGGTATGATCGGGACGAAGGGATTCATGGTTGGTTCGTGTCGTTCGTCCTTCTCGTTGCTTCGCGTCGTCCTCGTCGCCCGCGTCGTCCTCGCCGCTTCGCCTCGTCCTCGCCGCTGGCGTGTTCGTCTCGTAGCCGTGGATCGTGTTGTGGCGCGAATCGGAGCTTATGTGTGCCTCTCCCGGATGCTTTGACGTGCCGTGCGTAGCGACGGGTTCAGCGCGTACGGAAAGCGCATCGTACTCGCTCGGCCGGACGGAGCTGCATTTTTCCTTCCGTGCGACTCGATTCGGCGTTTCCGGATTCGCCTCGGTCGGGGAACAGGACCTGGTTTGGGTGAGTACGGCTCGGCCGGATTCTGTGCTGTTGTGCGCATCGTACTTACTCGTTCGGTGTGCTGTACGGATCGGTCGGGAAACAGGCTTTCGCATGGCTTTTTTCCCGACCGAATGGTATTGGGTGCGCCTCCGACCGAGATCGGAATCGGCCCCATAATGTAAAAATCACCTTCACTAAAAGATGCATCTTTAGATTCTGAGTTCAGGCATACTAAACTTTATTTTCCTACCTAATTCCCCGGGCCAGTTATGTTTATAAGATGTTATACACAAACTCCCCATTCTGTCCTATGGGGAACAGGTAGTCTTGTCATAGCGTAAAACGAAATTGGCCGTAATTCACTATCAGGACATGCCACACACACCAGGGCATGTCCTACCTTTCACATACACTGCACCCTGCCCACAGGGGTACCTTGGGCCTACCTTAGGGGTGACTGACATGTAAGAAAAGGGAAGGTGAGGGACTGGCAAGTGTGTGCACTGGCCAAGTCGACATGGAAGTTACAAACTGCGCGCAGACTCCGCAATGGCGTGTCTGAGGTACCTTTTCTAGTCTACTCACGTGGGTGGCACAATCAGTGCTGCAGGCCCACTAGTAGCATTTGATTTACAGGCCCTGGCACACTCAGTGCACTTTACTAGGGACTAACGAGTAAATCAAATATCCAATCATGGAAACACCAATCCATAACACAATTTACCACAGGAGCACTTGCACTTTACCACTGATCAGCAGTGAGAAAAGTGCGCAGAAACACTATGCCAGCAAAAACAGAATGAAAACCGGGAGGTCAGAAAGCAAAAAACTCAGGGGAAACACGCCAAAAGATGCCAAGTCTAACACATGTCCCCTCCAGCTGAAAGTAGGGAGAACTACCCACCCTCCTCGGAGTTCTCTTCACTAAGGCGGAAGAACCTGGACAGACCATCTGCATTGGCGTGTTCTGTGCCAGGACAGTGTTCCACCGTAAAATCCATTCCCTGTAGAGAGATGGACCACCTCAGCAGTTTTGGATTCTTACCCCTCATTTGCATCAACCATCTGAGGGGCCTGTGGTCTGTCTGAACCCGGAAGTGAGTCCCAAACAGGTATGGTCTCAACTTCTTCAGTGCCCAGACCACAGCGAAAGCTTCCCTTTCTATGGCACTCCACCTCTGTTCCCTGGGGAGTAGTCTCTGGCTAAGGAAGACTACAGGCTGGTCTAGGCCCTCTTCGTTCAGTTGTGAGAGCACCGCTCCCACTCCATGCTCTGAAGCGTCGGTCTGCACGACGAATTCCTTGGAGAAGTCGGGGGCCTTGAGCACGGGTGCCGTGCACATGGCGGCCTTCAGGGCATCAAAAGCCTTCTGGCAGGTCTCAGTCCAGATCACCTTCTTGGGCTGCTTCCTGGAAGTCAGCTCTGTTAAGGGGGCAACTATGGTGCCATACCCCTTAACAAACCTCCTGTAGTACCCGGTGAGTCCTAAGAAGGCCCTCAACTCTGTCTGGGTCTTGGGGGGCTCCCAAGCCAGAATGGTGTCAATCTTGGGTTGTAGGGGCACCACCTGGCCGCTTCCTACCTGGTGTCTCAAGTACACCACCGAACCCTGCCCGATCTGGCACTTACTGGCCTTGATCGTGAGGCCTGCCCTCTGCAGCGCCGTCAACACTTCACCAAGGTTCTGCAAGTGTTCTTCCCAGCTGGAACTGAACACAGCAATGTCATCCAGGTAGGCGGCACTGAAATCCTCCAGCCCAGCCAACACCTGGTTGACCAACCTCTGAAAGGTGGCATTCTTCAACCCAAAGGGCATCACCCGGAACTGGTAATGTCCTTCTGGGGTTGAAAATGCTGACCTCTCCTTGGCCCCATTGGTTAAGGCAATCTGCCAGTACCCAGACGTTAAATCAAACGTGCTGAGGAACTTGGCAGCTCCCAACCGATCAATGAGCTCATCAGCTCTGGGGATGGGGTGTGCATCAGTCCTGGTGACGGCATTGAGCCCACGGTAGTCCACACAAAACCGCAGTTCTGGAGTGGCCCCGGGTGCAGCAGCCTTTGGGACCAAGACCACTGGGCTGGCCCAAGGACTGTTGGAAGGCTCGATCACCCCTAACGCCAACATCTTAGAGACCTCCACTTTAATGCTGGCCTTGACCCGGTCAGTCAACCTGTAAATCTTGTGCTTCACAGGAGGGCTGTCACCGGTGTCCACATCGTGGGTACACCAGTGAGTAACACCTGGGGTCAGGGAGAACAGTGGGGCAAATTGTCCCAACAACTGGTGACAGTCGCTCTGCTGCTCTGGAGTCAGTGTAGGGGAGAGGATCACACCTTCCACTGACTAATCGCGCTCCTTGGTAGACAGGAGGTCAGGGAGAGGTTCACTCTCCTCTTCCACCCCATCATCTGTCGCCAAGAGCATGCTCACTTCGGACCTCTCAAAGTGGGGCTTGAGGCAGTTCCCGTGGAGGACCCTCAAAGGGTTCCTTGGAGCCCCCAAATCCACCAGGTAGGTGACATCACTTTTGCGCTCCACCACCTCAAATGGTCCAGTCCCCTTGTCCTGCAAGGCACAAGGTTCCACTGGGGCCATGACCCACACTTTTTGCCCAGGTTGAAATTCGACCAGAGTGGCATTCTGGTCATACCACTTCCTCATTTCTTCCTGGCTTGCTTCTAGGTTCGCCTGAGCGAGTTTCCTGAAGCGGGCAGTTTGGTTTCTGAAAGCCAGCA
Source organism: Calotriton arnoldi (assembly GCA_963921515.1). Taxonomy (NCBI): domain Eukaryota; kingdom Metazoa; phylum Chordata; class Amphibia; order Caudata; family Salamandridae; genus Calotriton; species Calotriton arnoldi. Next base: position 159,942 of record CAWUFW010016964.1, on the reverse strand, counting down.
TGTAACTAAACACATCCTGGGGAGTTTTCCTGGGAGCTGCCTCCCAGCCTTCCTTCACCAAACTCAGAGGTCCTCTCACAGGGTGACCATACATAAGCTCAAAGGGACTGAACCCAAGAGACTTCTGCGGTACCTCCCTGTATGCAAAGAGAAGGCACGGCAAGAGGACGTCCCACTTACGCCTCATGGGTTCTGTTAGACCCTTAATCATGCCCTTCAAGGTCTGGTTGAATCTCTCCACCAGACCATTACCTTGTGGGTGGTAAGGGGTGGTGAACTTGTAGGTTACACCACACTCCTTCCACAGGGATGTCATATACTTGGATATGAAATTGGTCCCCCTGTCAGAAACCACCTCTCTGGGGAACCCCACTCGGGAAAAGATCCCCATTAACGCCCGGCCCACCACTGGCGCCGTCGTTGTCCTGAGAGGGATTGCCTCCGGGTACCGGGTGGCATGGTCCACCAAGACCAGGATGTACCTGTTGCCCATGGCTGTCTTGGGATCCAGTGGCCCCACAATGTCCATCCCTACCCTTTCAAAGAGCGTTCCAACCACTGGACAAGGTTGGAGAAGAGCTTTGAACTTCCTCCCACTCTTACCACTTGCCTGGCAAGTTTGGTAAGACCTGCAATGTCCATCTGACTGCCTTCGCATTTGGGGCCAGAAGAAGTGGGTGACAGGCCTGTCAAAGGTCTTGCCCTGCCCCAAATGTCCTGCCAAAGGCACGTCATGAGCCAGACCCAGTAGGAAGGTCCTGAAGCGCTGGGGTACCACCAGCACACGGGCTGACCCAGGCTCAGCGACCTTAGGCTCACTGTACAGGAGATCATTCTCCCAGTAGATCCAATGTGATTCGGACTGATCACCAGCTGCCTGGTCTGCAGCCTGCGGCCGCAGACCCTCCAGAGAAGGGCACTCCTTCTGCTCCTTGCAGAATTCCTCCCTGGTGGTACCCCGTTCTTGCTGCCAATGGGTCAGCTCAGAGATGTCCCCCAGTTCAGCTACCTGCTCCCCTGTAGGCACCGCGGCGTCCCCCTCAATGTCCGCCTCCTCCCGGTCCGTGGAAACTTCAGGGGCTGTTTTCCCATGCCCCTTGCCCTTTCTCTAGGCAGGGACTTGGGCCACTGTTTCAGGCTCCAAGTCCTCTCGATCACCCTCTCTGGCCGCCATTGACCGAGTGGACACGCATGCCCACTCTGGCAACCCAAGCATCTCCAAGTGAGACCTGAGCTCAACATCCTTCCATAAGGACTGCTCCAGGTCATAACCTAGCAGACACTCTACAGGCATGGCAGGGCTCACAACCACCCTCAAGGGACCTGAGACCCCCCCACTCGAAGGGAACCTGCGCCACCAGATACTGGCGCTCTGAATTGTCCACCGCAATTACTTGGTGGAATGCCCCTGGGACTACCTGCTTCTCAGAGACCAGGTGACACCGGACTGAGGTCACACTGGCTCCAGTATCTCTGAGAGCCTCTACCCTTTTCCCATTGATGGTCACCCAGGTGCTGTATTTCTTTGTGTTAGGGGGCACCGGGTTTCCTGGGACCATCTCACTGTCCCCTAGTGAGACAAGGGTCATTTCTGCTGGGTCCCCACCCTCCTGTGGGTACTCCTACTCCCCAAGCGCTACACTAGCCAACACCTTGGTCTGCCCACCAGTGGGTGGCTGTGCCCCCTTAGGGCACTTGGGGTCCCCCTTCATGTGACCCACCTGGTCACATGCAAAACACTTGCGGGGGCCGGTCTCAGCAGGCTTTCCTGACGAGACCCCTTGTTTCTTATCTCCTAGGGGATGGGAACCTTTACCCTGGGTGTTAGTTTGGGCCCTTTAGAGAACTCCTGTGTTTTACCCTTCTCCCCCCCCACTTTTCTGCTGGGGACCCTGCCCACTCTTGGCTGAGTCTCCCCCATACACTTTCCTGTGGACCCTGGTACTCACCCAGCGGTCCCCCTCCATAGCAAGCTTCCTGGGGTCAGTCAGCTTACTATCAACTAGGTGCTGGCGCAAATCTGCAAAACATAGACTAGACAAGTGCTCCCATGCAATCAAATTGTAGAGCCCCTGAAAATCTGTCACATTACTGCCCTTCACCCAGCCATCCAGTGACCTGCTAAACATATCTACACATTCCAACCAAGTGTTGGCATCGGACTTCTTACTGGACCTGAACTGATCCCTGTACTTTTCAGGAGTGAGACCATACTTAAGGAGAAGGGTGTCCTTCATGTCTGGATAGGTGAGGTGATACCCCTTACCCAAAGCTATTAAAGTATCCCTTGCTTCTTCTGGGGAGAGAGGCCACAATCCTGCTCTCCAATTCTCCTCAGGGACCCCATTCATGTGTATCGCTGCCTCGTAACCCTAAAACCACCTTTGTATGTCATCCCCCTTCTTGAATTCCTTGCCTACATTCTTAGGGATGTGCACAATCCTGTCTGCGTGTCTTGACGGGTTGCTGCCACCATCTGAGCTGGCTCTACTCCTCTGATCCAGCTCCTTTAGCCTGAACTCATGCTCTAACATCATCCTTTTCTCCTCCATGGCTAACTTAAGCTTCTCCAGTTCTACTGTAACTCTCCTTGCTTCCCGCCTGTCCTCCAGCTCTCCTGGGGACAGGCCACTGCTGCCTGGCCTGGAGAGTTCCCCCCTCCCAAAAGCACATCCACCCTAGTAATAGGCTCCTCCGCCTCTCCACTGAGATCACCAGACTGCTTGCTGGCATGTCTGGCTGCTACCCAGGCCCTCAGCGCCTTTTGTAGCTCCTCCTTCCTCATGAGGCCTCTGACTTGGACTTTTAGGTTTTTGCAAATTGATTTCAATTCCCTAACATTGTAGGATTCCAACCTCTCCTCCTCAAAGGCAATTTCCAGGGATGCAACAGATGATGCTCTTGATTCAGGCATGATGAAGTAGCAAGTTCAAACTGGCAAGATCAAAAATAGGCCAAAAAGAAAAAGAACCAGTATGTGGCATGAAATGGTCTGCCATATGGTAGTAGTGCACACCAATCACTGTAAGTCAAGTGCAAACGCAAGTCCTACCCTCACCGCTAACACCAATGTTAGAAATGGGATTTTTGGTAGGCTAGGGCATGTGCCAAAGCCAGGCAGAAACCACCACTCGAGTCAGGATAAGGGAGTTACACTCCTAAAATAACCCCTGCTCACTCCCTTGGTAGCTTGGCACGAGCAGTCAGGCTTATCTTAGAGGCAGTGTGTAAAGAATTTGCACATAACCAACAGTAAAACAGTGTAAGCACTACAAAAGGACACCACACCAGTTTAGAAAAATATCCAATATTTTTATATACTTAAGACAATACCAAAAACGATAAAAATCCACAATACAGTACTTAAAAATCTTTAGTTATCAAAATATGCTTGAAAAACAGTTCCTTGATGTCGATAGCTCCGTCCGGGGCTATCACGGCGTCGTGAGCAAACAAATCCAAACAGTTCTGGCTGACCGCGACATCGCAGGCCAGCTACGGTGTCGGGAAGACCCGCAAACAGTACATTTTAGAAAAGCAGGGCATCGGCGACCTCTCGTTGAGCTTCCGAAAGCACGGTGTCCGCAGGCGTCGGTTCTGGAGGTCGGTGTAGGAGTCGTCGGGGCCCTCGAAGTCACACGCGTTGCAGATCGAACTCCTATGTTGAAGTCAGGAGCGCTGGCGTTGGCAGGCGTCGGGTGCTGCGGTGCGGCGTGCGGTGCCCTCAGGTCGCGGTGCGAGCAGCGGCTCGGTGGCGGCGTCAGATGGCGTCGTCGGTGAGAGCAGGGTCGCGGTGCGAAGTGACGGCGGTGCTCGTCGCGGTGCTGGCAGGTCACGGTGCAAGCAGCGTCGTCGTCGTTGCTGAAGCGCTATCATCAGCTGACGAACTGGAGTCGATGGCGCTGGCGTCGGTAGGCCAAGGCTGCAGTGCGGGATGAGAGCGGTGCGTTGTGTAACTTTATGAGCGGTGCCCTCGAACCACAGTGCAAGCAGCGGCATCAATTTTGGCATGGAGCGCCATCGTCGGGGATACCTAGGCATCGTCGTGAAGCGAGGGGGTGCGGAGTGCGGTGCCCACAGGTCGTGGTGCGAGCAGCAGGTCAGTGGCGGCGTCAGTAGGCATCATCGGTGAGACAAAGGTCGCGGTGCGGCGTTGCGGCGGTGCCCTCTGTGGTGCCTTCAGGACACGGAGTCGGCAGCGGCGTCGTAGATGTCGTCGGGTTGCTTTTCTTCTGTTGCAGCACAAAACACACAGTTCCCAGTGCTGAGGGCAGAAGAGCTTGAAGTCTTTGCTGTTCCTGAGACTTCTTGAACAGGGGGCAAGCTCTACCTAAAGCCCTTGGAGAAACTCACAAAAGTAGATTACAGAAAGTTCAGTCCAGTCCTTTCACTGCCCAAGACAGAAGCAGCCACTGCAGGCCAACACAGCAAAGCACACAGCAAAGTGGTAGTTCCTCCTCACAGCTTCTCCGGCTCTTCTTCTTGGCAGTCTTCTTGGTCCAAAAGAGTTCTAAAGTTCAGGGGTCTGGGCCCCAATATTTATATCCCAAAATCCTTTGATCTCTTAGGCAGAGAGTGTCTGTGCCCAGCCAGAACCAGTTCTGCCTTCTCTGGTGTGACTTCCTGCCAGGAGGTGGAGACGGCATGATCAGAGGCAGACCAGGCCTTTTGAGGTGCTAGGAAATCTCCTCCCCCTTCCTCAATTGCAGCCCAGGTCTATTCAGCCCTTTCCTGACCCACCTAGACTATCTGGAGCCACTCCTGCTCCCCAGCCTTCTGTCATCCAAAACCCAGACAGGCAATCCACATTCCAGCAGAGGCACACGGGATGACTGAGCAAGAAAATACCTACTTTCTAAAAGTGGTATTTTCAAACACAGAATGTAAAAATCACCTTCACTAAAAGATGCATCTTTAGATTCTGAGTTCAGGCATACTAAACTTTATTTTCCTACCAAATTCCTCGGGCCAGTTATGTTTATAAGATGTTATAAACAAACTCCCCATTCTGTCCTATGGGGAACAGGTAGCCTTGCCATAGCGAAAACGAAATTGGCCGTAATTCCCTATCAGGACATGCCACACACACCAGGGCATGTCCTACCTTTCACATACACTGCATCCTGCCCACAGGAGTACCTTGGGCCTACCTTAGGGGTGGCTGACATGTAAGAAAAGGGAAGGTGAGGGACTGGCAAGTGTGTGCACTGGCCAAGTCAACATAGCAGTTACAAACTGCACGCAGACTCCGCAATGGCGGGTCTGAGGTACCTTTTCCGGGCTACTCACGTGGGTGGCACAATCAGTGTTGCAGGCCCACTAGTAGCATTTGATTTACAGGCCCTGGCACACTCAGTGCACTTTACTAGGGACTAACGAGTAAATCAAATGTCCAATCATGGAAACACCAATCCATAACACAATTTACCACAGGAGCACTTGCACTTTACCACTGATCAGCAGTGAGAAAAGTGCACAAAAACACTACGCCAGCAAAAACAGAGTCAAAACCGGGAGGTCAGAAAGCAAAAAACTCAGGGGAAACACGCCAAAAGATGCCAAGTCTAACATGATATGTTGGGAATCAGGGATGTTGGTAGATTGGAGAAGGGGTAGCGGAGTGTGTCAAGACTGGCCGGAAATTGAGCAGTGGCTTCAAGGAAAGCCATCGACTTGGGATGGGCATTTCTTGAGAATCAGGAAGCACTAGAGGGGCGCACTCCACCTTGGTCCTGTCTTGCCTCTGAAAAGTGTGACAAGTGACCATTGCTTAGGATTTTCATTACATCGCAAAGCTTAGTGACTGTATGCTTTAGATCAATTACTTCAGATTGCAGCTGTTGAGTTAGAAGGTCGTTGGAGCCGGGAGTAGCAGAAAAAGTGGATACTTCCAGTTTGAGTTTGCAATTCTCTAGATGGTAAATTATTAGAGGGGAATGGTGGACAGGCTATTGCTCCAAGGGGCCAAATCTGTTACTCACGGGATCTATGGAACGTCTAGCAGTACTGGGACAGCAATACTCAGATTGGGGACAGGATTGGAGATACCACAGTTAGGGTTTTTATTTCCAAAGGGATAGCCTGTGCGGTCCTTTTTTAGGTCTCGCCTAGGCAGTGCTCGCGCTGTCTCGTTGAGACATGCAGTATATACTATAGCGTGGAAGCTTTCTGGAAGCTCCGCCCACTCTCCGCCCATCTTTTTGATTGACTTACATCCTAAATGCTGCCTTTTGATTAGTTTTAGGCTTCTTAGTCCCTCCTCCTGACGGCCATCTTGTCATTTGTATCCTTCCCTGGCTATTGGCCCCTTTACTCCAACACTATTTTCTGCCCTTTGTCCCCCCCCCCGCCCGCAGTTCGTCACTTCTCGACCCCCATCACCCCCTCCACTCCCGTTCGTGCCTTCTTAAAAGCCCGCATTCCCATTTGTAATGCAATACGTCTCGCGTAAATGCGAGTTGTATTGCATTGCAAATGCTTGTTTTAAAGTAGTGTGCATTGTGCGCGAAGACCGGAAGTCAGGTGTCTCGCGCCTTAGTGTGGGCGGGGCTCCCGTGCACCAAGGAGAGCCCCGCACATTGGCCCTGTTCTCCTGTCCCTATTGCGCCTGTTTGCCCTCTGCAGTGACCCCGGTTTCAGTCTGTGTTCCCCTCCCCTCGTCCCCTCTAGATGCCCTTTATGCTGCTGTTGAGCCGCCATCTCGGACCAGGAGAAGAAGAAGCTGGTGCGGGAGCTCATGCAGATGGTGCTGGCACGCAAACCCAAGATGTGCAGCTTCCTGGAGTGGCGGGACCTGAAGATTGTGTACAAAAGGTGAGCGCCGGCTGCTGACACTACAGCGGGGTGTGGGTGCTCCTAGTGCACGTCTGTGTACCCGCTCCTGGTGTGGATTTGTTATTTTAAACTGTTCCTTGCTTGTAAATCACCTCAGCGTGACCCTGTTTCCTGGTCCTTCGGCCATATTCTCGTTAAAAGGCAAGAAAAGTCATCCCGCTTCTGCGGTAGGCGCTCTGTAAACAGAAAAAAAGGACAATCTGCGAGGAATTATGGACCAGGCTGATAGGCCTCGGGTGCCTGTGGTGATGGCAGGCGGAGGCTGTGCAGAGATCGGCACGCCCTCTACGTGAAGGGCGGTTGGCTACGTGGGCCGGTGATCAGGGGCTAGTCGTGCACCGTGCACGGACAGTGCGCCCCGGCATTAGTCCCCCTGGTCTGATCTGCGGACTCCCCTCTCTGTCTGCATTAGAGTGAGCAGCCCCCCCTCCCTTCCTATGTTGGTGGGGTGCTGCGGCCGTGCTGAGTGGCTCATTGATCTGGAGGTGGCGTGAAGAGGGTCGGTTGCATTTACCACGAGCTCCCATATCGCGGAGTAAAACACCAGTCCTGGCTGGATGGTATCGGGGTGTGCGCCTGCGTGTACTTGTGGGGGGTTGGTAACCGGTGCCTGCCCTGGGCGAGCCTCGCATATATGCTGTCAGCCCCGGACCTGTATCGGTCTGTACTGTGGATCCTGTAGCGACTGTGCAGATGGGCGGCAGCACTTGATGGTTGGTGTTTCGCCCCCCCAGCTTCATCCCTCTTTGACGCAGGGGGACGTGTCAACTGGTTATGGGCATCAGTGATGGTTCAACCCTGAAACAGCCTCGCAGTGGGCTGTAACCCAGGTTACGAATCCCCATACGGGAACAGGCTGCAAAATTTGAAAACAATCGGAGCATCACCCTAGGTCGGGCTGTTGCGACCACCGCATACAGTAAGTTAATATCCTGAGCGGCTTCTCCTTCCCCCAGGGCATACCCTGCAACACTAGCATATATTAACAGCGCAATATGCATGTACCCTAATTATATGCTGTCCGAGTATACACTGAATGGTCATGTGTGAAAGCTGAAAGGACAGGAATGCACCATATGTTGTAAATACGATGCATTCTTGCCCTTTCGAATTGGCATAGGGCAGCTCAACAAAATGACTTGCAGTGCTGCCCTACGCCAATTCTTTGAAAACCTGCTGCTTAGTTTTTTAGCAAAGGACACACAAAGATGGACGGAATGCAGAACAAATCAAAACATTCACCCCCAGTCAAGAGATCTGGGTTAAATCCATCATTCTTTTGCTCACCATGCCACCCCAGTTTAGACCTGGCCATATGCAAATCAGTCTTGACCCTGTGCCTCATAGGAACAGTCCAGACCGAACTGCCAAGCCAGGTCCTCCCTGGACCGGAAACAAGCATCCTAGGACCGGTTTCGGGGTTTCACCCCTCATCAGACAGGATAGCTTGATTCCAGTGGCACCGTGAGCCCAGGACCCACGTCTGGGCATACCTGGCGCACTTAGGGCGAGAAAGCAAAGGACACACAAAGATGGACGGAATGCAGAACAAATCAAAACATTCACCCCCAGTACATCTTGACATGAGTTATTTTATGTTAATGAACATTAATGCAAAAAGCAAACAATCGCATTAAGTTTATATCTTCTGATTTTTGTCAGATGCCAGTACAACTATCCACAAAGTAAGCAGAATCATACTGTAAACATCTGTCACTGCTGTGAAGTAGAATGTGTGAAATGCTTTCTGAGATCTCACTATCTCTAAGACATCTGGTTATTAATTTAGGAATAGGCCAGACATGGGCAAAAATAGCTAATGCAGTATACTTGTTTATTAAAAGTTCCAGATACAATATATTTTAATTTTCGTTGCTCATCTTGATAGTAAAGTTAACAGCAAATCTTGTTAGTTTTCAGTATCACCCAAAGTATATCATGGTACTTTTTTTTATAATGCCACTATGATGAGTAGAACATATTCTAACTATGCAATATAAAGTATGAGAAGCATGTGTAACAGCAGAGAAGAGGGTTTCTCTGAATCAGTCAATGAGAGCAAATTCATTTGCTGTGCTCTCTCCTTAAATTGCTCCCATCTAAGATTTACACAAGGTCACCAGGGAGTGCACTGCACATCATGGGGTGTTTAATGGTGAATGTTCTTCTGTTGAAAGCACAGATTAACAGTTGTTATTTGCCTTGTGACCAGATTGCAGTTGGTTTGCATTAGAGGTCCTGTTGGTATGAGTGTGCAGAGGTGTGAATGGCTAGACCATCAAAGCAGGGTTGTGATCTCCATGCATCCTATAACCGATAAAAATGGTGCACTGTTAGAACTTTTGTTTAGGCAATATTTAATAGATCTGCAGAGGGTGTACCCCACAGAGCTATATACTGTAGGGTATATGACCACCAAAGGCCCTGATTTTATATTTAAAAACAGAGCTTTGGACTATACCATTTCCCGCTGAAAGGCAATATTTTTCTCCATGTGTTCCCATACCTGGAGTGTCACGCAGTTTAGTGCTTAAATTTCCCTTCAATGGTAAAGAACAGTAGATGTTTAGCACCCAGGCTAATGTGCTGCATAGCTAAATACATATAAGGTCCCAAAGGCGAGACCGATGCATTGCAAATGCTTGTTTTCAAAGAGGTTTGCTAGCTTGTGTTGGCCGTGCGGCTCCTTTGCAGCAGATGGTAGTTTGTCTCCAATAATGATTCCACTTCTTCAATTGAATTATCTAAATCAGAGATTACACTCCTCCCCCCCTCACCCCCCCCATGGGTTGTGTCACTTTTCTCTTGCCCATTTCCAAAAGCATTTCCCAGTTGGTGTGTCACTTAATGGCTTTTATGTTTTACAGGAGATCCTTAGTGGAGCCAGAACAACACTGGCACGGCTGCACAATCATCAGAAAAAAGATCGCATAAGGAACCAAAGCTCTTTCTCCCTCTGAGCAAAGAAGGCTAGGAAGACTGTGAACCTCGGCGAATAACGGGCCAAAAATGGAAGCCCAGTCCCAGGCTCTTCCAGCTGATTACAGGCAGATGGCCCTGCTCTTTGCCCTGTTTTCGTCCGGTCATGCGCCCACGTTCATCCAGTTCTGCGGGATATTGAAGGGCTTTATGTAGCCGCCTGGTCAGCAAGCAAAAACACCAGCAGCTGTCCTGCCGTGGTTCCCCCTGGTCACTGAAGGCACTGTAATGAGGTCTGAGTGCCCCCAAGGGATGAGGGTCAGGCAGGAAACAAAGGGGCATATTCACAAGAACGTGTGATAACTACCGCAAGTGTAGCTTAACGCAACCCTTCACATCGCAGTCCATCGCGGGAAAACAACTCCCTGTTAACGTGGTATTCACAACACGGTGGCACCATGCGATAGACACAAGATAACGCGTCAATGAACGTGTTGAAACTAACGTGACGCAGAAAAACCGCGAAACACGAACGCGAAAATAGTAGCGATGAGGCCAATCGCGATACAAAAACCAGCGATAACCAGTGAGAGGCCTGCAATACCCACGCGTCCTGCGTGGAAATGCACAATAAAAGCAGAGAAAACAAAACGGGGAGATGACAATGTACGAGCACAACCCCACATCCGTGACGTAGAACAAATGAGCATCGTCCCGCATCAAATAGGCATCTCCCCACAGACACAATGTACATTGACATGCAGCCCGCATGTAAACTGCGCAAATGCCGAAACATGCATGTAACACACAGTGAAACCGCATGTCCCCCTCACATTGCAGAGGGACAAGCAACCCCCCCTGCACACAGATGTGTCATGACCATGACCAACAAATCACGAGAGCGTGGACGAATGTAGGGGCAGTGACTCCCTCATACATACATGTTGCCCATGTTGTGGGACTTGAGTCACAGGGGGCATCCTTGCATCATGGTGGTACATATCTGAGCCCAAAAGGAGCCCTGTTGTCACCTGCAGGACACAAATGGCAGCCAAAATGGAATGAATCTGGACACATGTGAAACGCCGAAGAGTGGGATTCCCTACTAACTGCGACACACAGAACTGGCAGTTCGAACACGTGACACCCTAAACAGCCTCCCTGCACAGAGGTGACACACCCACCACACATGAACAAATCACAAAAATGTCAGCAATACATGTCGCACTCACACTTGTCTGAGTGATGTGCCTGTACAGATGAGAGACATGCACTCAGGGATAGTGTTCTTCGAATGCATTTATTTGCACATGCTTTGCCTGCGGTCATTATGTACTGTCCCAATACTGCCAAGGACTGCCACAATGTGACGTGCTCATGTGAAGAAATTGTCAATGATGGTGTTCCTATGGGCTATTCCTGCTGCGGCTGCAGTGGGCTGTGGTCCACCTGCCTCATCCCCATCATCATCGTCCGGTGCATCTGGCACATGTATCCATGGTGCCCTGCTGCGTACACATATGTTGTGCAACAAACAACATGCAACGATCATCTTGCACAAGATGCCTGGGCTGTACAGGAGCCTTCCACCTGTGATGTCCAGGCACCTGAAACGTGACTTCAACACGCCAAATGTGCATTCCACGATGCCCCTGGTGTTTTTGTGGGCCGCATTGTACTGCCTCTGGACCTGTGTGTTCGGGGCTCGGAGGGGTGTCATCATCCAAGCGCAGAGTGCATATCCTTGGTCACCTGTGACAGTGCAGAGAGACATGAGTCAATAGTTGGTTCGGCATGATGTGTTGGCAGGCTCACTGGTTCATTGGTGTGTGATATGTGTGACTTTCTGATTCCTGCATGACATGTACTGCTTGTTGCAAATGTGCGGCATCAATGTGGAATACGTAGCCTCAATGCCGCTTCTCCCTCCCCCCGAGCATATTCACCAGAGTGTGCAGCGCGGTTGCATCACTTGCCCCCCTACGGCACACTATTGTCATGCCTGTCTGCGCATGTCCACAAGCCTGACGACGACACAGTGATGCCCTGCGCTGAAGGTGGACGGACACGTGTGTGTAGGGCAATGGTAAAGACAGGGCGGACACAGAAGTAGAGTTCATGCCTGGCTGAACTTGCCATGTGGCCGAGGGTAGACCTTTGGCTGATGCTGCGGAAATAGCGACACACACAACAGTTGGCATGTCTGATCCCTGACCCCCAGCGGGCCTGCGCACCCTCATCTACCCCTCGGCCGAGCACGTACTCCTGGCGCATGCTACATGGCAACATTGAATTTTGCGTGACGTGTGGCACCGACACTACACCTGAGACACACGCATTAGTTACTTCCCTGGCAAGGCCTAAACTTAACGTCGCCCAGAGCCACCTGTGGAATGACCACACCCCTACGCCGTACTGCCGTACGCAGGTCCAATCCCTCACGCTCACAGGGGGGTCGGACACAGCCACATGTCCCAGGTCTACCCCACTGCCTGAGGTGACTAGGTTGCACCGGCTGTACATGGCACAACGTAATGTGGTATGGCCCGGGGCCCACATGCATCCATAATGACCACACGGACACACTGAGATCATCCGTGGAACTGGCTTCGGGCACGTGCGCCCGGCACCTTTATTGCCAGGACCACACGTCCAGTAACACCTGTGCTGGATGGGAGTTGGGTAGTGTACTCCACCCCTCAGGGGTTGGTTGGTGCCGGCAACAACTACAACAGTGATCAGACAATCAGAAGTTCAAAGCACAAACAGCAAGGTTCCAAGACTTGAGCTGCACAGAGTCGGTGACTCCGGATGCACAGCGGCCGGCACAGGCACACCGCCACGGGACGGTGACTTGCGATGCACTGAGGTAGGGCCAGGTGAGCTGAGCGGGCGCACATTGATGTCCAAGGAGAGTGTCGCAGAGTGTTACGGGGGACAGTGGAAGGTGTCCATCCATGGCATGATGCAGAGGGCAGAAGCAAGAAGGAACAGGCAATATGGAGGAGTTGAATGCTACAGTCTCCTTTTCCCCACGATGTCAGTATCAGCTACATGATGATGGAGTCGACCCCCAGGCCATAGACTCTGACGCCACCAGAGTTCCACCAGAGAGTGTCCATGACTCCCGTGGCACAGAGTCAGTGGCACCAGAGCCGGAAGGGGATGCAGTCTGCGATGAGGCCTGTACAATGACATGAAGTCTGCAATTGACAAATCCAGACCCAGTTCCAATTGTGTGTCCTACTCGACCGCAGTGTAGGCCAGAGGCACCGCTCAGCAAGGGCCCACAGACACATGTGGTTGGAATGCTATGCACAGAGTTGGTGGCATCACCGCGAAGGGAGTATACTGATTTAGACTCTGCATTAACATGTGTACTCTGCCATTGTGTAATCAAGACTCAGTTCCAAATGTGTGGCCTACTTGTCCGCTGTGTAGGCCGGTGGAGTACGTCAACGACAGAGAGGTACTGCGAGCCTTGCCCGCGGAGGCTGTGGTGGTCTGAGGAGGCTGCCAAGCTCGAGGGCCTCTGGCTTGGTGCAAGCGCAGGCACGTACTTGGTGGGCCCTCTTGGGGAAACGCCGGTGTCGGCAGGTGAGCAGTGAGGCCTGGATGCCCACGGCCGGGCGGGGCTGGCTCGGGGTCCAGCGGCCCGGGCTGCGGCGGATGCACAGGATCGCGGTGACACCGCTCTCAGCGACGGCATCGGCCTCGTGGCAGGGTGGGAGGCGCCGCCCTGGCAGACACGTTGGGCATTCCGGAAGAGAACCACGCCCAGAGCTACGTGCTTTTTATTCACACCCCTATGCTGGCCTGGCATACGCCGAGCCAGCCCACTCCGCACACGCTTGCAGGGGGGGACGTCACAGGCTACATTTCTGAGACCTTCCCCACTGGCTGGGGTGACATGGTTGCGTCCACTGTCCACAACACTACCACCACCAGCAGTATATGTCAACATGGATATGTCTGTGGTCTGCATACTGCAGTCTGTCCAGCACTTGGCATTGTGTGCATTCTCATTCATGGGTCACTTGCCTCCTTCGCACATGCCTGCTTCCCACCTCTCCCCGCATACTGCTATTGTGTGGATGAGGTGCCATGCAGGTGATGACTCATGTACATGGCTAGCCCAGGTTTCCGCAGTACGTTGTGCAGTCGTGTCTGGTGGGTGGGCATGTTGTATGTGTGTTTATAACATGTGCATTCCCAGGGTTGTGAGTTGCATGATTGTGGATTTGAGGTGTGTGATGTGTTCATTTGGTACTTACCAACGAGCACAGCATTTCCGTAGGTGCCATCCTGGAAGCGCCAGCTGATTATGGACTGTCGGAAGATGTATGAATCATGCACACTGCCTGGGTAGTTTGCGACAACATTGGTGAAGAGTCCCCGGTGGTCGACTATTGCCTGCACATTGATGGAATGCGTGTGCTTTCTGTTGCGGTAATTGTGTGCAGTGTCGGCAGGGGGCACAAGTAGGACATGTGTGCAGTCAATTGCCCCAACACGTGCGGGAAGCATGCTATGGCGTAGAAGCATTGCTTGGTCTCCAGTTGTTCCTGCGCAGTGTGGGGGAAGTATAGGTACTGGGGTACCAAGCTGGTGATGGCATCCAGGACAGGTGTGAGGAACTTGGATAGGGCTGGCTGTGAGACTCCTCCAACTCTGGCAGTTGTTGGTTGGAATGTCCCAGAGGCCAACAGGTGCAGCACGGCCAGCAGCTTTGTCTGAGGTGGGATGTTGGTTGTCCGCTGTGTTGGTACCGTCAGCCTGTGGGCAATGATGGTCAGGAGGCAGAGGATGGTTGACCTTTTGAGTCTGTAGTGGGCAATGACATTCTCTGGTGTCAAGTCTGTGAGGCTGGTGCGTTTCCTGAAGGTCCACTGTCTTTGTCTGCGCTGCCTCCTTGGTGGTCTGGGGGGTGGTCGGGGGGGGTCGGGGGGATCCGGGGGGGGGGCGGACCTGGGTGTGGTGGCGGTGGGTGTTGTGGCCCTGTTGGGGCTCCGAGCTGCATGATGAGTAGCTCCATGGCATCTGTTGTTCTTCAGGTGTGGCTGTGGGCTGGGCTCCCTTTTCTGGTGCAGGTTGTCGTCCGACTTTGCACCAGGTCAGAGCAGGTGTTAATTTCCTGCTGCTAACGCGCCTTATCGCATGTTTTGTGTTCTTATCGCGGATCTGGCTGGTCGTTGAGAATGTTGCGTTGTGGTGTTGTCGCGGATTTTTGCACGGGAATGCCTACTCTGCATATCATTAGCGTTAGTTGCCGGGGTCATCTGTGGTGATGTTTTTTGCGGCTGCTATCGCAGGTTAACTGGTGATATCGGCTGTTTGCACCAGCTTGTGAATGGGGCGATGAATTTATCACGGCTTAGGCTGAGATAAAGTGCCGCTAACTCGGCGATAGTTCTTTGAGAATATGCCCCAAAGTCTCTAATTTGAAAAGAGCCCTCAGGCTGTGAGCGCGTGCCGCGCTGCAGGGTATTAAACAGCTTTATGTAGCCACCCGGTCAGGAAGCAGAAACGCCAGACACCGTCCTACTGCAGTTCCCCTTGGTTGCTATAGGCACTTCAATGAGGTCTGAGTGCTGCCACAGGATGAGGGCAAGGCAGGAAAATAGAGTTGCTGATTTGAAAAACCCCCTCGTGAGCGCATCTGTATGTTTGGAGGCAATAATGGCATTAATTACATTTTGTTTATGGAATAAAGACAAATGACAAATTTGTATAATTGTACTTATGTTTCCAAAGTTTATTTATTGTATCATTTTACATTTGTAAACATATATCCTTCTCTTGTTGGCTCGACTCACTGGAAAACCTGGCTCTCTACGGCGTAGCGTCCCTGGAAACAGCAGAGCCCAGCTGTTAACACATTCAGCATATTTCCACAACGGAAAAAATCCAGTCGCACTCACGGGTCATTGTTCAATGTTGTATCTTTATTACTCCTGGCAAGAACATCTTAAGGCGAGTCAGAAAAGCCCTATGCGTTTCGGTCTTTCAAAGACCTTGCTCACAGGAATACCAAAACGCGGCATTTTGCACACCAATAAATGAGGTGTAAGTGTTCATACATCACTTCCTTTCAAAAGCCGCTTTGCATTGTGGATAATGTAGTGCGTACGTGAAACTGAAAAGAATTTAAATAAAACAAGCTATCTAATGTGACCTAATATTGATTGAGGCTTATGTGTTGCAGAATTAAAAACTAAATTGTCCCTACATTGCCTATTAGTTAGTGTATCCACCTATGTAAGTGTTAGGATTAACATTCGACCGAGCGGTTAATGGTGCGATTAACCTTTAATACATGGTGTCGGTTGCATATGTTGTGAACCATCACCAATATGTGTCATGTCTAATCATTATTCAAACATGGATTATCATCCTATTTACCCTGAACGATAGAACTATTGAGGTTACTTTTTTAACAGTATTAATTTGTCGCCAAATCATTTGTTTTCATGATAAGTGTCATTGTTGGAACAGTTCCATATCCTGTCGTGTATTAACCCTCCAGTGGGTCGACGAATAGTTTATTTGTATTTTAACCTCAATGGCAGGTCAATGTAAACTATGTAGATAGTTATAGTTAGGACCTATTTTCCATAGGAAATTCGCAACATTCTAATTCCAATAACTTTGGCGCCGGTTCATTAATCGTCGCGAAATTTTCAAAACTCGTGGGGCGCTCCGGTCTGCTCCTATCCTGAAAGTTTCGGGGTGATTCGGCAAGCGGGGGCCGAGAAAAAAGGGGGGTCCCAAAATGTGTTTTCTCCATGTTAATTCCCATAGGAAATTTTAGACACGGCTACAGCCCGAACTGCTGAACGGAATTACACCAAATTTGGCAAAAAGGTAGCGCTTGGTTCAGAAAGCGACCTTTTTTTAAATGGTGTAAATCCGTTCAGTAGTTGCGGAGAAATTCAAAAAATAAGAGTCAAAAATCAATTTCCCATAGGAAACTTTATGCAAGGCTACAGCCCGAACTGCTGAACGGAATTACACCAAATTTGGCAAAGAGGTAGTTCTTGGTTCAGAAATAACCCTTTTTGTTAAATGGTGTAAATCCGTTCAGTAGTTCCTGAGAAAATCAAAAGTAAAAACACATATATATCTGGACGGAGCCTAACCACACATGTCATCGTGAGATCTGATTGGCTGTCAGCACTTCATCCTGGAATTGCTGGCAGCCATCTTGGGACCAATATAAATGATAGTACCCCATTGAAATGCATTATAGTGAATTGAAGATTTTGAGGGTTACCAAAAGGAGAACTATAAAGGGTGATAACAGACTTTAGTTACATTAGAATTCATTTGTTGATGGTACCATACTAATTTCAGGAATTGTGGTGTGTTCTAAGGTGATTTTACCCTGTGAAAAACCTTCTGCTGGGATATCATGAATCATGTTTGAGAGAAAACTATTTTCACATGCTTGTCCCATACAGTTTTGGAAGGTGCTCCAGAAGCTAAAATGAGAGCATATTTTCTGTAAATTCACATTATCTTTCTCAGTCATGTGAGAATGAAGTCTGACATTCTCAGTAAAACATGTACATCCAACAAGGGCAGAGACTGTCAGTTGATTCCTTTGTGTTCTACTGCAGCTTCCCAGAGTGTTTTAAAGAACAACTAGAGTGCTAACAGCCTTACTTATGACAAAAGTATGGCACACCTGAAGCCATCTTGATTGGAATAAACTGGTAACACTTAAAACATTTAATTTAAAAAGGAACAAAATGATGGGGTTCATTTTGTCATAGAAATTATGGTTAGTGCTGTAGAAAGAAAAATTAGGACATGTTTCAAGTGTGATCTCAAATATCTTCCTGTTATATTTCAACAGGAGCAGCCTGTCAGTTGATGCCTTTGTGTTCTACTGCAGCTTCCCAGAGTGTTCTAAAGAACAGCTAGAGCGCTAACAGTCTTACTTATGACAAAATTATGGCACACCTGAAGCCATCTTGATTGGAATAAACTGGTAACTCTTAAAACATTTAATTTAAAAAGGAACAAAATGAGGGGGTTCATTTTGTCATAGAAATTATGGTTAGTGCTGTAGAAAGAAAAATTAGGACATGTTTTAAGTGAGATCTCAAATATCTTCCTGCTATATTCCAACAGGAGCAGCCTGTCAGTTGATGCCTTTGTGTTCTACTGCAGTTTCCCAGAGTGTTCTAAAGAACAACTAGAGCGCTAACAGTCTTACTTATGACAAAAGTATGGCACACCTGAAGCCATCTTGATTGGAATAAACTGGTAACACTTAAAACATTTAATTTAAAAAGGAACAAAATGAGGGGGTTCATTTTGCCATAGAAATTATGGTTATTGCTGTAGAAAGAAAAATTAGGACATGTTTTAAGTGAGATCTCAAATATCTTCCTGTTATATTTCAACAGGAGCAGCCTGTCAGTTGATGCCTTTGTGTTCTACTGCAGCTTCCCAGAGTGTTCTAAAGAACAACTAGAGTGCTAACAGCCTTATTTTTGACAAAAGTATGGCACACCTGAAGCCATCTTGATTGGAATAAACTGGTAACACTTAAAACATTTAATTTAAAAAGGAACAAAATGAGGGGGTTCATTTTGCCATAGAAATTATGGTTAGTGCTGCAGAAAGAAAATGTAGGGCATGTTTTAAGTGAGATCTCAAATCCTCTTCTATTTCATTAGAAAATTCTGACATGCAGACTGAAACAATCACTTTCAATACCAGCAGTAGACTTCCAGTTAACTCCCTGGTGAGCAGTAGCTTTACTACAGTGCTAACATTCTGAATTTATGGCAAATGTGTGACACATCTGAATGCCTTCTTGATGGAATCAAAGTAAAAACTGAAAGCATTTCCTACTGAGGAGACTGCAGTAAATGACGAAATTAGGAAACTTCATAACAAATAAGTCTCCCAAGATGGCCACCAGAGAAAAAAGTGCCCAAATGTAGCACAAATATCACCCAGATGTAGCCCACATATAGCCCAATGACAGAAGTGTGCAAAACACTTTTTATTTTTAGTTTTTCTGCAGTTTTATATAGTGCAAACTGGTCAGGTATTGGAGCGTTACATCTTACTTGGACCCCTTATTGCGTATTTTGCACGAAGTACATGAGATTGATCTTGCGAAACATTGACCTTTACGATTCTGTTAACCTGAAGTTGCTCTGAACCGGGCTTTGAAACACCCGTTTTTACCTACTGGTTTCAATTAATTCTCACTGTATTGTATTAGGAAAGAGGATTTACTGTTTTTATGTACACTTTTATGATCTATGTTTCTAAATCAGATCAAATAAAGTTTAATGAATTCTATGGCAGGACGGAGGCGAGGATTATGCATATCTTTCCTCACTTTATTTGCATAGCAGTTCAAAGAAAACGTAACACAACAATCATTAAACAAAAGACTACACAACCCATGAACCATTAGGGGGTAGTCTCCAAGGCAACTATAGTCCAATCATATCACAGTCCATCGTATATAATATCGTGACGTCCCTTCCGCTTCCTCTTTCTTCACTGCTCGTTAGTTAAGTGCATTCCTTACATTCTTGGCTTAATCTGACGTTGTTGCTGTTTGTATAGCGGTTTCTTGAGCACGTTATTAGCATTATTGCCTTGGTATTGTTTCATATTCCCTGCGCAGCAGGCTCTTGCCCGAGCGCATTCTCCCCCTCGCAGTTTCTCCCGCTGTGTGCTCTGCGCGCGGTGAGATCCTGTCAGGCGCGTCTGGTCCGAGCGAGGCAGCTCCGTCGAGCCCTCCCGCTGGTCTTTACGCACGTTTGGGAATCCGGTCACTCCTTTAGTGTCCGCTTGATTCCCGACCAACCCTCGCCTAATTTTGACACCGCTATGCGGTGATTTCCCCACACGGCCACGTTAGTGACCAGCGCCACCTGGTGGTGGTAATTGGTATGGCGCCTCAGTCTATTCTTATAACAGTTTCGGGGAAAGCCCAGCTGTTGGAGCACCGGCGAGGGGCTGCCCTAAGGATTTTAAGGGCATTTGTTCTGTGCTCACACCCTCTGCTATCATGTCTTCTCCAGAAGACCATTTTTACTCCTCCTACCAGGAAGTGGAGGAGGAATGGCCCCCCAACTTCTCCCTCCAGCAGTGGACCAAGCCCTCTCTCTGGCTATTTCTAGGGCGCTGGCTCCTCTTAGGGATCAGGTTGATAAGCTGGCGAAAAGCATCCCTGGGGTGTTCAGTGACCCAGATCTGGTGGTGGCGGGTCCCAGTAGCTCCCAGATGGGGAATAAAAGGGCCGTTAAGCATAACGCGGGGCACTTGGAAGGATTTGATAAACTTACGGAGACCTTCCTCAAGAGTGCGCGAACGCTAAAACATGCACCCTGCCGGGTGGAGGAGGGGCCCGGAGAAAATTGCGACAGTATCACCACTATTGTAGACCCCGACGGCGGGTTTCCCTTAGAGGGAGAGGGTGTATCGGAGGACGATTTCTCCTCCGATGAGGATAAGGACTCGGGGCGCCCCTGGCGTCCAGAGTCCCACTCCTCTCAGTCCCCGGTTGGGGACGGGGTCCACTCGGACATGTTCGAGCCTACCCAAATTTACCATCCTAGGTCAGCGGAGTGGACACCTGACACCAAAGTGGCAGAGTATGTGTTGGGGAAAATCCATCAACACCTTGAAAGGGAGGTCAGGAATAGGATGAGGGGAGAATGCCCCAGGCCCTCACTGAAGGGGAAGGTGGCACACACGCCTGAAATTGATGAGAAACTATGCACCTTTTTCTCCAAGTATATGAGGGATCCCAAGAAAGGAATTGATAGGTCTTGGACGTGGTAGGGCCCTTGACCCAAATTATTCAATTGACGGAGCATTCCAAAGAGTCAGGATCCCCTTTGTCCACGGATATTGTGGCTGGTTGGGCGCACTACCCTAAACCCTAAAACACTACCCCCTCCACTACCCAAACACCACTGCACTACCCTAAACCCTAAAACACTACCCCCAGCACGACACCCTACACTACCCAAATATAACTGCACTACCCTAAACCCTAAAACACTACCACCAGCACGACTCCCTACACTACCCAAACACCACTGCACTACCTTAAACCCTAAATCTACCCACAGCACAACCCCCTACATTACACAAACACCACTGCACTACCCTAAACCCTAAAACACTACCCCCAGCACAACCCCTTCACTACACAAACACCACTGCACTGCCTAAAACCCTAAAACACTACCCCCAGCACAACCCCCTACACTACACAAACACCACTGCACTACCCTAAACCCTAAATCTACCCCCAGCATGACCCCCTACACTACACAAACACCACTGCACTACCCTAAACCCTAAAACACTACCCCCAGCACGACCCCTTCACTACCTAAACACAACTGCACTACCCTAAACCCTAAAACACTACCCCCAGCACGACCCCCTTCACTACCCAAACACTACTGCACTACCCTCAACTCAAAAACACTACCCCCAGCACGACCCCCTACACTACCCAAACACCACTGCACGACCCTAAACCCTAAAACACGACCCCTACACTACACAAACACCACTGCACTACCCTAAACCCTAAAACACTAGAACCCAGCACGACCCCCTACAGTACACAAACACCACTGCACTACCCTAAACCCTAAAACACTACCCCCTACACTACACAAACACCACTGCACTACCCTAAACCCTAAAACACTACCCCCAGCACGACCCCCTACACTACACAAACACCACTGCACTACCGTAAATCCAAAACACTACCCCAGCACTACCCCCTACACTACCCAAACACCATTGCACTACCCTAAACCCTAAAACTCTACCCCCAGCATGACCCCTACACTACACAAACACCACTGCACTACCCTAAACCCTAAAACACTACCCCCAGCACGACTCCCTACACTACACAAACACCACTGGACTACCCTAAACCCTAAAACACTACCCCAGCACAACTCCCTACACTACCCAAACACCACTGCACTACACTAAACCCTAAATCTACCCCCAGCATGACCTCCCACACTACACAAACACCACTGCACTACCCTAAACCCTAAAACACTACCCCCAGCACGACCCCTACACTACCCAAACACCACTGCACTACCCTAAACCCTAAAACACTAACCCCAGCATGACCCCCTACACTACCCAAACACCACTGCACTACCCTATACCCTAAAACACGACCCCTACACTACACAAACACAACTGCACTACCCTAAACCCTAAAACACTACCCACAGCATGACCCCCTACACTACACAAACACCACTGCACTACCCTAAACCCTAAAACACTACCCCCTACACTACACAAACACCACTGCACAACCCTAAACCCTAAAACACTACCCCCAGCATGACCCCTACACTACACAAACACCACTGCACTACCCTAAACCCCCTACACTATTCAAACACCACTGCATTACTCTAAACCCTAAAACAATACCCCCAGCACGACCCCCTCACAACACAAACACCACTGCACTACCCTAAACCCTAAATCGACCCCCAGCACGACCCCTACACTACCCAAACACCACTGCCATACCCTAAACCCTAAAACACTACCCCCAGCATGAACCCCTACACTACCCAAACACCACTGCACTACCCTAAACCCTAAAACACTACCCCCAGCACTACCCCTACACTACACAAACACCACTGCACTACCCTAAACCCTAAAACACTACCCCCTACACTACCCAAACACCACTGCACTAACATAAACCCTAAAACACTACCCCCAGCACAACCCCCTACTCTACACAAACACCACTGCACTACCCTAAACCCTAAAACACTACCCAAAGCACGACTCCCTACACTACCCAAACACCACTGCACTACCCTAAACCCTAAATCTACCCCCAGCACGACCCCCTACACTACCCAAACACCACTGCACTACCCTAAACCATAAAACACTACCCCCAGCATGACCCCCTACACTACACAAACACCACTGCACTACCCTAAACCCTAAAACACTACCCCCAGCACGACCCCTTCACTACACAAACACCACTGCACTGCCTAAACCCTAAAACACTACCCCCAGCACAACCCCTACACTACACAAACACCACTGCACTACCCTAAACCCTAAATCTACCCCCAGCATGACCCCCTACACTACACAAACACCACTGCACTACCCTAAACCCTAAAACACTACCCCCAGCATGACCCCTTCACTACCTAAACACAACTGCACTACCCTAAACCCTAAAACACTACCCCCAGCACGACCCCCTTCATTACCCAAACACTACTGCACTACCCTCAACTCAAAAACACTACCCCCAGCACGACCCCCTTCACTACCCAAACACCACTGCACGACCCTAAACCCTAAAACACGACCCCCTACACTACACAAACACCACTGCACTACCCTAAACCCTAATACACTAGAACCCAGCACGACCCCCTACAGTACACAAACACCACTGCACTACCCTAAACCCTAAAACACTACCCCCTACACTACACAAACACCACTGCACTACCCTAAACCCTAAAACACTACCCCCAGCACGACCCCCTACACTACACAAACACCACTGCACTACCGTAAATCCAAAACACTACCCCAGCACTACCCCCTACACTACCCAAACACCATTGCACTACCCTAAACCCTAAAACACTACCCCCAGCATGACCCCTACACTACACAAACACCACTGCACTACCCTAAACCCTAAAACACTACCCCCAGCACGACCCCCTACACTACCCAAACACCACTGCACTACCCTAAACCCTAAAACACTACCCCCAGCACGACTCCCTACACTACACAAACACCACTGGACTACCCTAAACCCTAAAACACTACCCCAGCACGACTCCCTACACTACCCAAACACCACTGCACTACACTAAACCCTAAATCTACCCCCAGCATGACCTCCCACACTACACAAACACCACTGCACTACCCTAAACCCTAAAACACTACCCCAGCACGACCCCCTACACTACCCAAACACCACTGCACTACCCTAAACCCTAAAACACTAACCCCAACATGACCCCTACACTACCCAAACACCACTGCACTACCCTATACCCTAAAACACGACCCCCTACACCACACAAACACAACTGCACTACCCTAAACCCTAAAACACTACCCACAGCATGACCCCCTACACTACACAAACACCACTGCACTACCCTAAACCCTAAAACACTACCCCCTACACTACACAAACACCACTGCACTACCCTAAACCCTAAAACACTACCCCCAGCATGACCCCCTACACTACACAAACACCACTGCACTACCCTAAACACCCCTACACTATTCAAACACCACTGCATTACTCTAAACCCTAAAACAATACCCCCAGCACGACCCCCTCACAACACAAACACCACTGCACTACCCTAAACCCTAAATCGACCCACAGCACGACCCCCTACACTACCCAAACACCACTGCCATACCCTAAACCCTAAAACACTACCCCCAGCATGAACCCCTACACTACACAAACACCACTGCACTACCCTAAACCCTAAAACACTACCCCCAGCACTAACCCCTACACTACACAAACACCACTGCACTACCCTAAACCCTAAAACACTACCCCTACACTACCCAAACACCACTGCACTAACATAAACCCTAAAACACTACCCCTGCACAACCCCTACTCCACACAAACACCACTGCACTACCCTAAACCCTAAAACACTACCCAAAGCACGACTCCCTACACTACCCAAACACCACTGCACTACCCTAAACCCTAAATCTACCCCCAGCACGACCCCCTACACTACACAAACACCACTGCACTACCCTAAACCCTGAAACACTACCACCATCATGACCCCCTACACTACTCAAACACCACTGCACTACCCTAAACCCTAAAACACTACCCCCAGCATGACCCCCTACACTACCCAAACACCACTGCACTACCCTAAACCCTAAAACGCTACCCCCAGCACGACCCCTACACCACCCAAACACCACTGCATTACCCTAAACCCTAGAAAAGAAACCCCCACCCCATGCCCAATCCCCCTTACCTCTCATTCCTCGTGGTTCCTCTCTCCTCGTGGTTCCTGCTTCACGTCGTCTCTGAGGGGCGGTGCACGTCGTTGTGAGGAAACGGAACAGCCTCTGTTTCCTTACAACGACATGGATCGTCTACATGTTTTTAGAACGCATGGTCATTTACCATACATACCTTTACAACAAAATTTGTTGTAAAGGCATGCGTGGTAAATGACCATGCGTTCTAAAAATGCGTAGTAATGACTTTGTGATGTACAACGCATGCGTGGTAATGCATGCGTTGTAATGGTATCGCAAAGTAAAAAGTCGTTGTAACGGCTGTTTACCGATCAAAGCTGGCCCCTGTTCTTCAGTGAGATGTTTATTTGATTAATTAGGAGGAAGGAATGTGATTTTTTTACCGAAAAGTGCATTCCCGGCTGTTGTATTGTGAAAGTGTCCACGTGGCCTGGTTTCACTTCCGGTGAGAGAGTGGAAGAGTCTGTTTGGATCTAAAGGAGTTCTGTTGTTGGACGGGGCCGGCGCGACATGTCATTAGAAAACATAGCAAATGAAAAGCGTCCTCCCTGAAGTGTGGAGCAGTGCCATGAGAGGTCAACGAGTGTGCGTCCCACCGCAGTATGACCGTACCGCGTGACCCATGTGCCACCTCCAGGGTACGGGAGGCAGAAGCGGCATCGCAGGTCCCTCTTGAAGACCGTTGTAGCACTAATTCTACATTTTGGTACTAGGGCATTTTAACTTCGTTGTTCCTGCCAGATACAAAGAGAAGATCCTGTGTTATTCAGTGCCCTTGTTACCTTTTTGTGGGTTGTGGTGCTTGTCACTTCGCTGCCCCGCCGGTGCACACGACTGGGCACCCCACCTCGTGTGCCATCTGCAGGGCCTCTGCCCTCGGATCACTGGTTTCGGTTTCTGGAGTGGCAACATAAACAGTTGCTCCCAAGGACTAGCCTGAACACTTAGGTGAATATCCCCTGCACCAGCATTCCACGGAAATTCTTTCCTAGCTCTCCCATGTCAACGAGGACGTCATAATAGCACGGCTCCGCTCGCGACACCGTATGACGTCATCGGAGCCATAAGAGGACCTCGTCGGCATGCTGACGTCAGTTCCACCCATTTTTTCCGTGCCACCGAGGCAAACAGGGGACCGAGACATTTTCACATGTATACATAGTATAATAAATATATATATATATTCACTGAAAAAACCATAGGTTTCAGGCACGTTATAGTTAGAAATTAGCATTTAAAAACCTTAGAAATTCACTGAAAAACCATAGATTTCAGGCACGTTATAGTTAGAAATTAGCATTTAAAAAACCTTAGAAATTCACTGAAAAACCATAGGTTTCAGGGGCGTTATAGTTAGTTGGACATTTCACTCGTACAAAACCATAGAAATTCCCCGTTATAGTTAGTTCAGCTAACTATAACTCGCGCGCTCGCAATGCACTGCTGATGACGTCACATATTACATCACTCATGACATGGTCAGTGACATCACTCATGACATCACTGATGACATCTCAAATGACATCACTGATGACATCACTGATGACATCATCCAGTGAATGTGTGTTTTTCTGAAAATTAAATATGTTTTATATATGTATATCTCAAGGTCGATGGAAGAATAAATGGGTATATAAGTGTCTAAATGGATGATTTTTTTGTAAAATTGATTGTATAACTGACTAAGTGTATCTTAGTGAATACATGGGTTAGTGAGTAATGTTTAAATATGAAAATATCTGTATCAGTCTCTCACTTTGTGTATAAGTGGCTGCATGGGTTGGTGAGTAGCTACATGAGTGTCTATATGGGTTATTAGTTGGTTTTTGAGTATCAGTATGAGTGTCTGAGTGTCTGTATGGTTCGGTGGGGGTATTACTTAGTGCATAGATGCATGAATGAGTGACTCACTGTTTGTATGTGTTGAAGACAGCATGTGTGCAGGACTGTATAGGTGGATGAGTATGTGTATGGGTGTGTTAGTGAGTGAATGACTGTCTCAATAGTGTCTTTATGAGTAACTACATATGTTTTAAACTAGTATATGTGAGTATTGGTGTATATAAGTGAGTATATGTGAGAGTGAGAGATTGGAAGAGTTCCTGTACAAATAAGTAGGTGTTTCTTTAAGTGATTGTTTAAGAGAGTAAGTATGTGTAAGTTTCTGTAGAAGTAAGTGTGGTAGTGTGTGTATAACTGTATATGCAAGTAAATGGATGTTTGATACTTTGCATGTGTGACTATGTGTGTGAGTAACTCTATGGATGAGTGGTGGTGTGTAACAGGATGTATAGGTGCATGAGTACATATGATGAGTGAGTACATGTATGAGTGACTGTATAGGGACTGTTGGTGAATGAGTGGATGTGTGTGTAGATCTTGGAATTACTGAATAGGTGTGTTGTAACTGGTATTGGTATGTCCATTGTTTTGAAAATGTTAGTTTGTATTTTTGAGTGTGTGTATCAAAGGTTATATTAGGGTGAGAGGAGGTCTGCCACTCTATCACAAGGATGATGTCATCAGTGATGTCATCAGTGATGTCATTTGAGATGTCATCAGTGATGTCATGAGTGATTCCACTGACCATGTCATGAGTGATGTAATATGTGACATCATCAGCAGTGCATTGCGGATGCATGAGTTATAGTTAGCTGAACTAACTATAACGAGGGAATTTCTATGGTTTTGTACGAGTGAAATGTCCAACTAACTATAACGCCCCTGAAACCTATGGTTTTTTCAGTGAATTTCTAAGGTTTTTTAAATGCTAATTTCTAACTATAACGTGCCTGAAACCTATGGTTTTTTCAGTGAATATATATATATATGTATACCAATATTCTCTTCTCGGAATTTAAAATGGGTAGAAGAATAGAATGGGTCGGCAAATCAAATAAGCTCTTAGCAGGTGATTGTGTGGTTTTAACCTTTGGGTCCCTGAACTTGGTGCAGTCCATCCTTGGCAGGTCTGGTAATCAGTCCATCGAGGCCCATGGAATTAATATTTTACCCTTAGGGTATTTTTACCAACCACCAAAGGTTTTATGGGCCAAACCTGTGGAAGAGAACCATCTAGGTAATATGCAGTATAGGTATAGGGTCCCAGTTAGTAATCGTTTTGATAATTTCAACACCCTAGAAGACATAGACTGACTGAGTCAATCTAGAGACCCTTACCCTATCCACAAGTATGACTGTAGTGGTTATAGACCCGATAAATTACCCAAAGGTAGAACCACCTCTGACTATGCGCAAAAAGAAATAAATAACTACCCTTTATCACTGGCCCTCCCTAAGCTGAGAGAGGAGTTATTGGGTACCAGTAACCTGAATGCGTGCCCTAAACTCATTAAACTCACAAGCTCAAATCAGATATCAGTTACCAACTGCGAACCAATTCCTAATAATATCGTACTAATAAGACTTTCATCTAACACCAATAGTGCCCCCTGTAACCTGGTTTTCTGGAACATTTCAGGTTTACGATCTAAGTTAACTAACAGCTATATGGTGTGACTTTATATCAAATTTTGATATAATGTGCTTCCAGGAAACCTGGGTAAAGGACATAATGCACATTAATGGATTTAAAACCTTTCACACCCCAGCCGTCGAGGTGGTTTGTGGAAGGGCAAAGGGAGGGCTATGCACCTATATTTCTAATAGGTTGAACGTAAAAAAAATAGAGATGCATACACAAGAGACTTATTACCAATTGATTGAAATCCATGTGGACAGGAAGCACTGCATTGCGCCTACAAATTTTTACAATAATATTCCCGCCGACCAAATTGGAGTTGTTGTGAAAAAATTGGGTAATGATTTGAAATCATTTTACAATGACAATGCCAAGGACACATCTTTAATTCTGGGTGGGGATTTTAATTGTGCTTTATGCTCAAATGTTGATGGTAAACTATGCGGATTTATAAACGAAGATGGGATTAGCAACACTCATTTTCGACACTCAAAATTGGGGGAACTGTATAACGAAGTGTTGTTTGGCCTTGATTTGGGGTTTGCTAATGAGATATGTGTTACGCCTCCTCCGATGAGCTACACTTTTAATGATAGAGGTTCCCTTACCACCATAGACTACATATTGCTGTCAAATAGTCATGCATGCAGACTTCAATCATTTACCATACATGACAACTCATTGAGTGACCATTTCCCATTGAGCATCACAATCTTATTGCCGAAAAGACCATCTGGTAAATGGGATGAAACCGATCAGGTCTTACAAAATATAACTATTCATAGGACAAATGGTTACTCTCTGCGTTGGTCGATGGTGGACCCCCTAGAAATCACAAAACAAGTGATAACTAAGTGTAAACTAGCTTTTGAAATCTGTCTGAGTGAAACAGCTTCACCGGATAGTGTTCTATTCTCATTTCAAAAAATATCGGGAGCCATAAAGGAGGCCCTATTCGTACAGAACTGCAAAAAAGGGAAACGACAGGGGTGGTTTGATTCGAAGTGTACACGAGCATATGCCAACTTAAAGCACAAAATACACAAGACTCCAAGAAACCCAAGCAATCTCAGACAGGCTAGAGGGGCTTATAGGCTAGCTCTTAAGGAATGTAAAGCGTCCCTGAGAAATGAAGCGTGGGTATCACTGCATGATTCCTCCTTATCGAAAGATAGTTCGGCTTTTTGGAAAGCAGTGAAAGCTCCCTTTTTATCCCCTGGAGGTGGTCCGACAATTGAAATAGCCATAACAGAAGAACAATGGATTGAGCATTTCACCACTGTGTATAATGGTGATGGGAGTGTTGATGCGCAAGACACTCAACACCACAGGGATGATGCCCTGGCACCTTTGACCCATCTTACCGATCTTCAGTTCACGTTGGATGAAGTAAACCGTGCTATCTCAGCAAGCTTGGGTGGCAAGGCTCCTGGGCCGGATGGGGTCCCAGTAGACTTGTATAAGTCAAATGTGACACTATGGGGCCCGCTTATAACCCAGGTAACCACTGCAAGCTGTTTTTCCCCTTTTTTAACAAGTTGGGCGGAATCGATCATAGTGCCCATCTTTAAAAAGGGGGATTGCCAGGATCCTGGCTTTTATAGGCCAATTTCATTGTTGGACTCCTTGATAAAAGTGGTAGGTCGAATTATCTTAGAACGACTACAGGATTGGGCCGAGGACAACAAGGTTTTATCTGACATCCAGTACGGTTTTCCTGAGGGCCTAGGGACCGTCGAACAGAGTTTAAATTTAACTATTATCATAGGGAAGTATACTCGGTCAAGAAGGGTAGGTTGTTTTTAGCTTTCGTGGATCTCACTGCAGCTTTTGACTGTGTCAGACACAGCAAGCTCTGGAAGATCCTCGAGGGGCTGGGAGTGGAAATGCTAATTATCTACTTTCTCAGACGGTTATACAGTGACGCCAAGGTGAGAGTGCGGTACGGTATTAACGGTGAGTGCTCTGCCCCGTTCCCAGTAAGGAGGGGGGGTTAGGCAAGGCTGCGTGCTAGCGCCTTTTCTTTTTAATCTTTATATTAATGGCCTGGGCGAAGCTTTGATCAAAGACTGTCAAGACCTCCCCCAAATAGCTGGACGCCCTATACCTGCTCTTCTATATGGGGATGACGCAGTTCTGATGTCACGCTCTCAAGTGGGACTGCAAAAGGTTTTAAATAGCTTTTCAGCCTTTATGCGCAATCTTGGCCTTAGGGTGAACACCTCAAAAACCTTTATAATGAGGTGCGGTCGTGGCAGTCAGAAGTGTAGGGATATGTATATAGATGAGCAGAAGATAGGGTTTACTAAGAGATCTTCATATCTCGGTATACTTTTTGATCAGAATGACACATGGGCCCAAGCGGTGCTAGCAAAAAAACTGGCGTTTTTAAAGACCACAGCTGTCCTTGCTAATTTCTCAAGAAAGTTGGGTAGGAGGCCCCCGGTGGAGCTCATCCAGATCTATAAGGCAAAATGTACCTCCATGGCCATGTATGGGGCAGGGTCCTGGTGTATTGTTGATTTTTTTTTGTAAACAGATTTTATTGAAGTTTCAAGGTGAAATCTACATAGGAAAAACAGCCCAGTGGGCACATCATATGATCAAACAATGCAAGTAACATTCAGTGGAGTTATCCTCCCGCTTATTATCATGGGGTCCCCCTTCCTCTCTCAAGTTCAGTCCTCTCATTGGGCAGGCAATATGTGCTACCCCCCGCTATTCCACCATCCCTCCCCATGCTCTGACCCATATAGATATTTCCAAGCGTCTCCTCATAATCGGCATCTTAGAAGGAGTCCTCAGGTGAGTGCCCCTCCCACCCCGCTTCTCCCCCCATCCCACACCCCCAACTCCCTAAACTAAAGAACTCCCCCCACCCACCCCACCCTTTCAGGCATGCCGCTCTATCAATAAAACATCCGGGCATAGTCTCCTATCTCATCCACCGTGATCCATGTCCCCTACCTCCTGAACCCCAGGGGAACCATGTTAGGGAAAAAAGTGGAAGGAGGCCCTCAACTACCCCTTCTCAGGCCCCCCTCTATGGACGAGTCTGCCAGGGATCTCAGGGTTCAGTTATCCGGTGGCGCACTCCCCTCATCCAGTGTGTCTCCTGCGTCCTCAAGCGGGTGCTTCACCAAGTCCACCAGTGCCACCCACGCCCGTGCCATTTCCATCGACTTTTCACTCCCAGTGCGCGTAGCCATTCGCAGTCTGCAGGTCCCCTCAATCTCCGCCCACTTCACTAGCTCCTTGTTCCATCTCAGTAAGTTGGGGGCATTTTTTGACTTCCAGTGGGTAGTAAGCTCCCTCTTTGCTAACGCTAGTCCCAGGTCAATGAATTTACTAGTAACTTTCGTCTTGGCAGTATGCGGGAACCAATGCAACAGGCAACACCCAGGCGTCAGTGCTATCTCCCTCTCCGTGATTGTAGTCAGCTCAGCCGTCACCCCTCTCCAGTATTCCCCCAAGTGTGGGCAGTCCCAAAACATGTGAAGGAACCCCGCTCCCTCCAGATTACACCTCGGGCAGGTGGATGATACCCCAAAATATTCACTGATTTTCCCCGGTGTGAGGTAGGCCCTATGCAATATGAAGAATTGGATCAATTGAAAGCGCGCAGTCCTCGTGCCCTTCCAAGCCCTTTCTAGGATCTCTCCCCATGGCTTCTCCCCAATGGCCTCCCCCAAATCTGCTTCCCATTTGAGGCGTAAAGCTACCAGGGTCTGTCGCAGGTCATGCGTGATCCGCCTATAGAGACATGTCACCGCCTTAACGGTCCCCATAGCCATTACTACATATTGACACGCCAGGAACGTCTTGGGTTCCACCATCCCCTCTTGCCAGTGCTTTCGAATGGCTGTTGTCAAAGCCGCATGGAAGAGAAAGTCCCCTTGTGGGAGATCGTGGCGCTGCAAGAGGTCATCGAAGGGAAGGAGATTACCATCATCAAACAAGTCACCAATAGTGATGACCCCCGCGTCTTCCCACTGCCGCAACCTGCTCCAGTCACCCCCATGCGGCAGCGCCTCACACATTCGCAATGGGATCTCAGGCGCATACGGAGTACGTAACCACGCCCTTCTAGCCAGGCGATTCCAACACTGTCTCACCGTTCTCAAATCAGGGGGAATCGTGCTAACCCTCACAGGCAACAGCAACAGCACCCGGGAAAGTTGAGGTAAGCTTGGATCCTGGCCTCCCAAATCTTCTGCGTCCCAAATTCTCCTCGCCGCCCATTTGGTAAACCATTGAAGCTGTGCCGCATGATAATAGGCCTCAAGGTCCGGTAGGGCAAACCCCCCCTCCGCTCTAGGCCGTTGCATAGTGGCTAGTGCTACTCTCCGCCTCCCGCTGCCCCACAGAAACCCCGTGATCAAGGTGTTAAGCTGCGCAAAGATTCTACGCGGGATCCAAATGGGGAGTGTCCCAAAGAGATAAAGAAGCCTGGGTAAGGTAACCATCTTCACTGGTGCGACCCTACCTGCCACAGACAACGGGAGTGTGCTCCAGAATTCAAAACAGGTCTTAACGCTGCGCACCGCCCGCCCTACATTACCCTCCAAGAGGTCCACAGAGTCATGATAGATACGGCAAGCAACTGGTTTCCCATGGAACCCCTTCCGCATTTTGCTCCCCGATTCTACCAGGGCTGGCAGGGAACAGGCACGATTTGGTCCAGTTGACGCGGAGGCCCGCAATCCTCCCCAGTGTGTCTAATAATTCTTTAGCACCCCGTAACGCAGTGCCCGAGTTGGCCAGAAACAGAAGCAAATCGTCTGCATAGAACGCTATATGCTGCACCTGTCCTTCTACTAACAGCCCCTGATAGTGACGACCCGTCCTGGCATGGACAGCCATGGGCTCCATTGCCAGAGCAAATAGCAGAGGGGACAGCGGGCATCCCTGCCTCGTACCCCTACCTACCCTACATGTGGCAGATATCAGTCCTCCCGTGCGGACCCTGGCAGTGGAGTTATTCTACAGGATCGCCGTCCATTTAGCAAAGCGGTCCCCCAGTCCAAACGCCCTCAGGACATTATAAAGGTACGACCATTCGAGACTATCAAAAGCCTTCTCAATGTCGACCGTGAAAACACAGGCATCCTCTTTACAATAAGTGTCCGCCCCTAGAATGCGCAGAAGTTTCAGAGCATTCATCGCTGTGTTCCGAGATGGAATAAAACCCGCCTGGTCCACGTGAATTAGGGTCGTCATATGAACCATCAATCTACTTGCCAACACACGACTCAATATCTTATAGTCCAGGTTAAGCATGGCCAGTGGCCTGTAGGAGGTCCTATCCCAGTCCGGTTTCCCCGGTTTCAGAAGGGGGACAATTATTGCCTCCCACGTAGTCGCCGGGAGGAAACCCTCCTGTTTCGCTCTATTATACAGGGCTACTAAGCGGGGGGCCAGGAAGTCTACGTATTGGAATAAAATTCCACCGGAAGCCCATCCGTCCCCGGTGTCTTGTTCCTAGCCATGTGCTTGATGGCTCTGCGCACTTCCCCCACCTCTATGTCCCTGCCAAGCTCTTCCGCTGCCTCCTCCTCTATCCTGGGGAGCTCCACTGCAGCCAGAAAGTCTTCATCATCAGGACGTCCTGGGGCAAGCTTACTCTGATATAGTCCCTTGTAGTACTGCAGAAACTGTTCATTAATGGCACACTGGGTATACACTGCATTGCCCTCTGGATCCCTCAATTCCAATATCGACGTCCCCCTCCTCGCCGGATTGGCCAGCCAAGCCAGCAGCGCACCAGATTTGTCTCGGTCGGCATGCGCCCGAGCAGTGCAGGCCTTATAGTCAAAGGATCATAAGCGTTCTATTTGTACAGCCAGGGCCTCGCGAGCCGCAAGGAGGTCCTCTCGCTTAACAGGTCGTTCTGGCCTCTCTTTCTCCACCTCTCTAAGTTTACGGTCTGTGCTGTGGACATCTTGCAACAGCACCCTTCTCACTCCTACCACTTCTCCTATGCAGCGCCCCCTGATCACTGCTTTAAAGGCATCCCATTCTATGAGTGGAGTCGTCGCTGACCCATCGTTGACTCCAAAATAGTCTTCTATCGCTGAACCTATTGTGGCCCTGAACACTGGATCCTCTAATGCCTCTGGACTCAGTCTCCAGGTGGGAATGGCGGGGCGACCCCGCAACCAATTTAGCGATACCAACAGCGGGTTGTGATCTGATATCGTCCTAACCAAATATTCACTATGGGTGATCGCCCCATGTACATCTGGTGAACAGAGAATCGAATCCAGACGAACATGTAAGTCGTGCAACGAGGAAAAATAGGAATAATCCCTATCTTCTGGATGAGAAGCCCTCCAAGTGTCCGCCAGTCCCCACTGTTGCTGCCATGCCCGTCTCGCCGCCGCCAGTCTGGTGGCCGGGGCAACCGCAAGTGGAGGATGCGATCGGTCCAGGTTGACGTCCTCAACACAATTAAAGTATCCCCCTAACAGCACCGACCCCGTCAGCATAGTCGCCAGCTGTCGCGATAAATGCGCAAGAAATGCAGCTTGGTCTATGTTGGGGGCGTAAATGCTGCCCAACATAATGTCCCTGCCGTCAAGGTGCCCCGCGACCACTACATACCGTCCATCCGGGTCAACCAGCTGTCCAGCGCACTGGAAGGGAACCCCCGCACGAATCCATATTAACGTGCCCCGTGCAAAGGCCAAATAAGCCGTGGAGAACACCTGCCCCCGCCATCTGTGCTGCAGAGCTGCCCCCTCTTGTTTCGTGAGGTGCGTATCCTGTAATAGTGCAATATGCACCCCTCTCCTCACAAGGTATGCATGTATCTTATGGTGACGTGACATAGTGTGCATTCCCCTGACGTTCAAGGTCATACATTTGATACCTACGGTGGATCCCATTAAGCGTACCGTAGCGGCTTCCCGTCCTGAACCCCCCCAGCGGCATGCCTGCTCCCAAAAGAAACCCCGTCAACTCCCTGAATTCCCCAACTCCCACTCCCCAGGACAGGTACAAACAAACTAGTTCCCATCCAAACTAGTACAACAGTCAACTGGTCACAAAATACAGTGAGGCGTGTGCTGACCCAATAGGACCCGGATCCCTCCCGGCCCCCCCCCCGCCCTCAGTAACCAGGGGAGCTCCCAACTACAGCTCGTGTCTGGTGCCATCGTCTCACAGTCCCCGGAATACAGTGCATGCAGGAGCCAGCCTCCGACGCCACCATATACTTTTCCCCCCAGCCAGCTGCATGCGCCCTTCTCACATGAATAAGTCCGCCGTCTGAGGTGTAACTTCGGGAAGCTCAGGCCCAGAGTCTCCGGTCGTGCTGCTGGTAGGAGAAGCTGCAGGCCTGTCCATGCTACGGTTAGTGACAGTGGAGTTCGGGCTAGTCTCACCCCGGCTGATCTCTGCAACCGCCTGCACAGCCCTATCCCTCTCAAGCTGGAGTCCCGGCGGCGTCACAGACCTCTGCGATCCCAAAGGAGCAGGTGATCCCCGTTCCGCAGTACTCAAAGGAGAAGCATTCCGTGGTCTCGGTGTGCGGGCCTCCAGCCACTGCCATGCGTCTTGAGGGGTAGTGAAGAAGTGTGTGGCAGCCCCGTCCACTACCCTCAGCCGCACCGGGAACAGCATGGCGTATGGTAACTGCAGTTGCCGGAGTTTCCGCTTTAGTGCAAGGAAGGAAGCGCGCTGCCTCTGCACCTCCCTGGTGAAGTCCGGGAAGATCATGACCCTGGAGTTCGTGATCTGAAGGTACGGCTTCCCCCTCACCTGCTGCAAGATGTGGTCTCAGTCACGATAATGGAGCAAGCGCACAACCATCGGCCGTGGAGGCGCACCCGGCCTGGGGGGCCTGGCTGGGACCCTGTGCGCACGATCAAGGGTGAAGAAGGGGGAGAGCCCCTCCAGTGCCACCACTGTCCTGAGTCAGCGCTCCATGTACTGAACGGCGTCGTCTCCTTCCTCCCATTCCGGAACTCCCACTACGCTGAGGTTGCTCCTGCGAGAGCGCCCCTCGCTGTCCTCCGTCCTCGCCTCCAAGATCTTGACCCTGTCTTCCACCGACTTAAGAGAGCGCTGCAATGTTGTGACTGCATCCGGGATCACCTCCAAGGCTTTCTCATTGACTTTCACCCGGTCTTTGAGCTTGCGGTGATCATCTTTCAGTAAGTTGAGATCAACCCCTATGGCGTCCATCTTGCTCTCCAAGGCCTCCCTCGAGGAGGTGATGGCCTGCATTATGTCCACCAGCGTGGGGCCCCCTGTTGCCTCGCCCCGCTGCTGGTCAACCACTTCATCCTCATCTTCCGACTGTTGCCCCGGAGCGTCCACCTGCAGGGCCGTGAAACCCTTCCGGCGGGACACTCTCCCCATCTTGGCAGGTTGCAAGGGGGCCGTGTAGGGTCTCCAGGCAGCGAGCACCGGGGAGTGTAGAAAATGTTGTGGAAAGCAGGGCGCAGAGGAAAAGTTCAGGGAAGGCACCCCAACTCCGCCGGCCGTTCCTCCAACAGGGAGAAAGGGGTACACTGGAGCACCAGGTCTGTAGGGCAATAGGGCGGCCGCCCCTCACCACCAGTGTCCCAATACTCGCTCCCGAGCCCCCCAACCCCCGTGAGCAACTTTAATTCAGTCCCTGCACCTCTCAGATAGCGCAGCAGTGGATGTCCCAGTTCTGCCCTCACTCGTGCTGCGTCAATCTCCACCGCTCCCCTCCGTCGCTCCAGGGCCCCATCGGCGATAGATCCCCCGCTCCACAGCTTTACCAAATTACTCCCGAAGGCCCCCAAGACAATGAGTCAGGCAGCGGTAGGAGCAGCAAGCCAGCCGCAGTCGTCCCCGTACCCGCAGGTGGGCTCCGGCCTGATGAATGGGATCCTCCCGGGATCCTCCCAGTCGTTGTTCCTTTCTGGCTTGCAGATTCTCTCCAGGCCCACAGAAGGTCAATCCCACTCCAATCCCACTCCAGTCCTTCTTGCGCCGCGCCCCCACTTCGTGATGATGAGCAGTGCAGCAGGCAGATCGCACACACCTGGTCAGGCGGGCTCCGGGTCCACTCGCAGCCATTTCCCTGCCCCACCTCGCGGCCGCCATCTTGTGGACTCCCCAGTCAGAGCTGTGCCGGTCAATCCGCGTTGTGCCACTAGCCCCCAGGGGTCTCCTCACCTTGGCAATCAGATTTCAGTTCGTCTTCCGCGCCGCTGCCCCGACACGGTTGGAAGCCGCGGCACAGCCCACCGTCAGGAGTGATCGGGCTCACCAGCATCCGGCCGCCATCTTGTGAGCTCCGCGCCCAGAGCCGATCCAGAGGTATTTCAACTTTTCTTCCGCCTCAGGGACACCTCCGTTGCCCTGCGGGCATTCGTTAACGGCACCAGCAGTTCAGACACCTTTTTCGTGGTGAGGGCCCCCTCACATAGCCAGGATAGTTGCGGGCGAGGGGAAGCCACGGACGCAGCTCCGGAGTCCGCTTCCACTCACATCAGCGCCAAGCCATGCCCCTCATCCTGGGGTTTTGTTGATGTGTACCCCTTACAAATAGTGGAAAATGCGTTTTTACGGTATATCCTGGCAGTACCGAGCAGTATATCATCGTATGTCTGCCATTCTGAGTTGGGTATACCATACATTGCAGACCTCATAAAAATGGAGCCTATTCTTTTATGGCATAAGATCTGGACATCGACAAAAACCATGCTTAATCAGGACATTTTACTGGACAGCTTAAAATTGGAAGTGCTTTAACCATCCCTTGGTTAAGGTATGTCCAAGATTTTATGCATGACCTTGGCCATTTAGAATATTTCTCCGAGCCTAACACTATGTCGGCCATCTCGAGAAAAGAGCTAAAAAAGAGGGCCTCTTGCTATTAGACACACTCAGAATATCGGCAGAGATCACTAAGCCCACTGTGCTGTCTAATCAAACGATTTTAACAACTTTTAGCATTCAACCTTATTTAATAATGGTACCTGGTGGCTTTGATAGCTTTTTATTGACCAGATTCAGGCTTGGGATCTTTCATAAACTTATAAGTTTCCCAAAAATGAATGACTGGTCACGAGAAATGCACTTGTGTCCCTGTGATAACCACTCAGAACAATCCACCATACATGTTTTTCTATTTTGCAGATTTTATGCTGAATTAAGGAAAACGTGGATTGTTACAATTTTAAAATCCCTAGGGATTAGACAATGTCGCCCAGCGTTTACTGTATTACAATTCTTGGAAAACGAACACATAGCCTGGAGGGTAGCAATGTTTTTAAAGAAAGTACTCAGTCACAGGAAATGCATTGTAATATAAACATTTAGCCTACA
This sequence comes from Calotriton arnoldi, assembly GCA_963921515.1. NCBI lineage: Eukaryota > Metazoa > Chordata > Amphibia > Caudata > Salamandridae > Calotriton > Calotriton arnoldi. Next base: position 121,310 of record CAWUFW010016964.1, on the reverse strand, counting down.
AAGAGATAAGGGATAGTAATTTTACTGAATTAATTTTATAATTAACTGCATATTTCATATTATTAACTTTGGCCGTGCAATGAATTGTGTGTTTTATGTGCTTTTATGATTGTCTGAAACAGCAATCAAATAAAGTTTTATTTGACTGACTGACATATATATGGCAACTTAAAAATAAACATGCACATAAAGTTAAGTAACCTTAGAGTGTTGAGGAATGCTTACAACAGGAAGATCCTAAAGGCTAAGGCAGACTTTTTCAAAACTCAGCTGAACCAAGCCATTAACCGCCCCAAGAAACTATTCGAAATAGTCAAACAACAAGCGCGCAATACGCCTAAATCTGTGGAACTAAACAATTCGGCTATTCCTAACTGCGATCAGCTTGCCAATTTCTTCCTTGAAAAAACAAAATCCATTGAACTCGACATCCAATCCAAGAAGGTCCTTCCACAACCTATTGCTCAGGATACTAAATTTTACGCTCAGATCAAGGTCCATTCTAGTACTCTGACGGAAACCCCCAAAAACAATGCCTCTTGGCGCGCCTTCTTGCCCATCCCTGAACAAGAAATCTATAACACTCTTCTAGCGATTAACCCCTCCAATCACTTCTCTGACCCCCTACCTCCTTCCCTATTCAAAATGCTCAAAACCTCTATCATACCCTTATGGTCGAAGATTGTAAACGCCTCTCTGAGACAAGGCTCCATACCGGACTGTCTTAAAGTAGGGCAGGTCACACCTATACTAAAGAACTCTGACTCCCTCCCCTCAGATCTAAACAACTACCGCCCGATAACCAACATCCCCACTCTAGCGAAACTGCTGGAAAAATGTGTACAACTACAACTATGTAATCACATCAAGAATTTCAACCTCCTAGACAAACACCAATCCGGCTTCCGGCAAGGTCATAGCACGGAATCTGCTCTCACCCACATACTGGATGACATACTAAAAATGCTGGACCACAACGAATCATGCCTATTGATACTTCTTGACTTATCCTCCGCTTTCGATACGGTCAAGCATGACAACCTACTGTCCCTACTGGAACGAAGGATGGGCCTTACTGGCGCAGTGCTACAATGGTTCACCTCCTTCCTTAATAACAGAACACAAAGAATCAAGATGAAGCATTCACTTTCTCAACCCTCCTTGGTCACCATAGGGGTCCCACAGGGCTCAGCACTCTCTCCCATTCTTTTTAATCTATTCATGGAGCCCCTGGCAAATGCATTGAAGTCTGCGAACATCCAATATTACCTGTACGCTGATGACACCCAACTGTATATGAAAATCTCCTCACCAGAAGACTTCATCTCTCTCAACGCTATTCTACAGAACACTCAAAGTTGGCTCACTGGCAACCACCTTATGCTTAACACCAAACAAACAGAATTCCTTCTCATCTCCCCGCCCAAACACACACCCAAAACAGACCTTTGGTTGAGACATCTAACTTCCTTTGACTGTGCTCCCCACATCATTGACTCCGCAAAATCCTTGGGAGTCACCATAGACAAACACCTGAACATGCAGGCGCAAATCACTAATGCCACCAAGGGAGCCAATCACCAGTTGAGTATACTAAGGAAACTTAAACCCTTCCTCCCACAGACCGACTTAAAAATGGCGGTACAAGCCCTAGTGTTACCAAGATTGGATTACGGAAGCACCACTCTATGCGGTCTCCCCAAATACAAGCTGGCCCCGCTGAGGGCTTCGCTCAACGCTGCGGCCAGACTGGTCTCAGGAATTAATAGAAATAACCACATCTCTCCAACCTTGAAAGCTCTGAACTGGTTGCCCTACGAGGCAAGAATACACCTAAAGGTTGCCTGCATGACCCACAAAGCCCTGCATAACAATACCCCCACTTACTTAGCACTAAAGCTAGAGCGATCGGGAGGATGCAGACAATTGCGAAGTACGAGGTCACTACTATTGAAACCACAATCCTTCCATAAAAAGAGAACTGGTTGCAGAGCTTTTTCAGGGATCGCACCGAAGATTTGGAACTCCCTACCTCCACTGGTACGTGGAATCTCATCCTTTACCTCCTTCAAAAAAGAAGTAAAAATGCTTCTAATGAACAAATTTACATCCTAAGGCTTTAATTAGATGTTGACTAATAGTTACCTATGATATCCAAATACTTATGTCTACCTCTCTTGGATTGAATGGAAATTACTGAATGTATATATTCTACCTCAACCTCCTAATGCCTAATAACTGTGTACTGTGAAGTGCTCTGATTCCCTCGTGGATCATTCTTTGTTGTCTACTTGTCACCTACGCTATCCATATAATACTATATACCTCTTTTGTACTGAATAGCGAATACCAAATGTTTGTATACTACATCAACCATCTAATGTTTAATAATTGTATATTGTAAAGCGCTCTGATACCCTCGTGGGTCACATTCGCGCTATATAAAACTTTATAAATAAATAAATAAAAATATTTTTCTTTATTTTTTTAAAGTAAATTATATATAATTATTATTTATTGTTGCATATTCTTCACTTTTATTGTCCATTGTTTAAGTTTTTTTAACATTTATTACATTGTTTTATATACATGTTTTCAACATTATTCTAACATGTATTTTTCAGTATATATTAAATAACTGTATATATGCAAAACTATTATTTAATTTATGCTTTACAATTTTGTACAATTTTTAAACACATTTTTTTACATGTTTTAAATTTTTAAGAATTCTTTACACTTTTTCTTACATTTATACAACATTTGTACATTATTTCACAATCATTTCTGTCTTGTAGTTCCTAGGAGTCCCCCAGGACCTGCGCGTTTTGGATGACCTAAACTGAGGGCTTGGTGTCACAACCGCTTCCGGACACCCCCACAAGATATGTCAGCAGTTAGACCAGCTAGCTCTACAGTGCCACTACCACCCCCTGTATTTTACAGTGGTGTAGGTAGTTTCTGGCAACCACTGAACATGACTGAACATGACAACCCTGATTCCTCAGGGATCGTGGAAAACGGTACAGTACTTTTCACTCAGACACTCGTGCTTGCTTTCTCTCAGAAAATACACAGGATGGCGATTAGGACATTTCAATAAGAATTTATTGGTCCAGTGATAGCCTTGTGTAAAACATATGTGCTGCGACAATCAAGAGACAGAAGCATACGAAAGAGATTGCTATTACCAATATCGTAAATTGTAGATACATTTCTACCATAGTGCTATTAAAAACAGTAGCACTTGCATATTCCTGAAATATTCGCTCTAAGTAATTTGCCTAACTGTATCTAGCCTAACCTGGATGTGTAGGTGTATATGCGTATAGCTATTTGGATCTGTAGCCAAGAAAACCCCTAGGGAAGAACCAGCCCCTCACCTGATGGTTCAGAACGAAGGACCCCGTGTCTGCGTCGAGGATGACAACCTGCAAGGGGTTTCAGACCGTTGTGTGTCAAAGATTCGGCATGAAGGACCCCAGTCTCATCTTGGAAGGAATCCTCCTCTAATTTGTAGGGGGGAGTGAGGATCTTTTATACTAAAGTGGTCACTCCAGGGTTTTTTCTAGAATCAATATGTTTTTAAAACAACCATGTTTATGTACATCAGGTACAGGGATTTATGATAGAATACATCAAGCCTGGTGTTGAGGAGACAGGAGCAAGCTACTAGGTAAAAGGGCACCTGTTTAGAATCGTTATTGTCGTGTGGATGGGACAATGTATATAAAGATGGGGTATACATCGATGGGACTATCCTAAAAGACATGACATTTCTTTGGGGAGATAGTCTTTTTTTGTTTCATTTAGCAGCCATTTTTTTACAGCTAGCTTCTGTTTTGGAATCTATTAGTGTTATTTTACTTTTATTCTAGTTTCCTGGAACCAGGTGGCGGTAAGGTGCTTCTGTTCCTCAGAACAGATAAGTCATTTTTTAAAGAATTTCTAAGAGTTTTGAGGGTGAGGGGGTGGGGGGGTTCAACAAATTAGTTATAGTATTGTTTGTGGCTTTTTGGTATATTTAGATTTACTAATAGTAGTGTATTTCACTAATTAGTAGTTTGGGGTTTTCATAGACTTTTTAGTAATGTATCATTATGCTATGTTATATTGTGTTCCGTTATTTATATTTTGATGGTTAAGTGTGATGTTTTGGGGAATGTAATTTGTTTTACTTAGAGCCTGGTGTCGAGGAGACAGGAGCAAGTTACTAGGTAAAAGGTCACCTGTTTAGAATCGTAATTGTCGTGTGGATGGGAAAATGTATGTAAAGATGGGGTATACATCGATGGGACTATCCTAAAAGACATGACACCCACTCCTCATCAAAAGGTCAACAAGGTCAGCTAGGTAATGATAAAGCTAACGCTATAAAAGACATAAAATCATTTATAATAAAAACATACTAAAAACATTTTAAAAGCCTTTAAAAATGTCCATAATAGAAAAGTCATTTTTTCCCTAAAAAGCGTTCAACAGGTCCTCTATACTCATACGTATTGCTATTATTGCACTGAGCACCTTGAAAGCCATGAAGCTCAGTTAGAGCAGAAAAGGAAAAATAAAACAAAGTCCGCATTCGACCTTCAATTTGGTAAATGTTTAAAAAGTTGCCAAACTGCGCTGAAGACTCAACATCGCTGAACATCGTATCCGCAGATGGCAGTCCCTCAAGAATTTCCAGTATCATATCCAATGAGCACAGGTGATCATCTCTGGTTCCCATGGCAACCGGCGGGAAAAAATTAGATGTTTGCACGCCTGATACCGATGCCTGAACCTCTGAAGTAGAGCTGATATCCCTTCCAACAGGAGCGGAAGCACCCCTTGGAGGCTATAGAAATGTAGTCATCAACATGGGAATACGCTGTGAACAACTGCACGTGTGGGCCTGCAAAGGTGCCAGTAGCGCTTCTATGTCCGGCGGTGCCACCGATGGAAGTGTCAGACACAGGTCCAACACGCAGCTGAATCCGCAGAAGAGGCAACGGAACACAGGCAGGACACAGTATAGCCAGACCGGTCTGAAAGACAGGAACCAATGCTCATTCAGCTGTCGCAGCCGAGGTGTAGTCAGGTAGAACACCATGCGATCACAACAACGTTGTTCCAGCAGTGTTCTCTCCATTTTGAGAGGGATTGCGATGTCTATTGCGAAAGAAGAGTATTAAAATCAGGATGCCCGCTACCGAAAGCAGGACCACAGGAAGCCCTCCAAAAACGCTTCCAAGTAAGGAGTGTATGAAGGCTGGAATTACTCCGAAGATGGTCTGAAAGGTGGTTAAGAGACCTGATCCAAGTTGCTTAAATAAGTGTATGATTCCACTCATATCAGACATGTTAAAGATACGATGAACCATTTCTCCGAAATGGATCGGGAAGTTCGTACGGACCAGAGCCTGTATGTCTGCTGAAGACCTTGCAACCTGGAGATCAAAAGTCTCTCGGGCCAAAGTTAAGGCCACATTTTGTCGAAACAACATGGCTTTCAGTCTGCTCAGCGAATCAAACCATATACTGGAAACATTCAATGAAGGCAACAGTGGTGCCGCCCTAACTGTGCGAGCCGGGGGAAACAATACTTGCTTACAGCAAACAACCCTGAAGTTTACTGTGACTAGATATGCGACGCCTGGTGTCATTCCACAACAGCCTTGATCATTCAGCTCTAAATAACTTCCATTCGAAATAATTCAAAAACCGGGTGACTCACTGCAGCTGGGGAGCCTTTCAAGTAGCATGATAAGTTCACTTTCGACGCATTACACGTTCCATAAAGCGACACCTCTTTGCACACTAAAGACCCACTTAAAGCCTTCCCGCAGTCTTTACCACTTAAGAAAACTTCAGTGTCCTTATTTCTGCACCTATATCTATACGGAAACTCCCAGGTTTCTTGTATGAACCCTTCACCCGAAGCTTCATACCTGCCTGCTTGGATGTATCAAAGGCAGTATTGGAACTGAAATGTCATTATTGGCAGTGTGATATAGCCATGAATTAACCATTCAGTAGTGGGTGACTCAACTACTGTAAAAGATAACTCCTCTAATTTTTCAATGAGCAACATAGTGTATGTTGCATCTCTGCGTGCCATAGTCAACTGTCTGTCGGTCAGATTGTAAGCCGAGAACAGATTTATGCTGTTAATGTATCGCCATGGCACGTGGCCTGAACGCAGTGATTGGAGCGTCCAGCTTAAAAGCATAATGGAGCACAATTGAGATTGCCCATGCTGTAGAATAGACAAATCTTGTTCCATTATGTTGATTGCCGAGGACACAATGTTGCTCAGTGAATAAATACGTGAAGACAGTGTGGTCATACCATTGTCTACCACAGCCAATGCCTTTTCTAAGTTTATCCTATCGATTTCACGTAATCTCTCAGCAGCATCCTGTTGGGAGGCTTTTCATAGTTCATTGTAAATGGCATATAAGAAGCGTTTCTTACATGGTTTCTTGGGACCTAACAAGAAATCCCTAAGATCCATGTTGTTAGCTAGAAGGGACAAGTGTTGCTTCACCTGTTGTAGTGTTGAGGTTTGTAGCCATTCTAGGCACAACTTCCCAACACTGTAAGAAGTCACAACCCCTGGGTCGTCAGTGTGTACATAGCGTGGGTCGGGCCTATGGATACTAAACCCTCTGGTGGTACCCTTGAATCTTGATTGACACCTATTTGTGTCGATAGGCCAAACCAACCATCCCTTCCGATTGGGAGATGAAGAATTGTATGTACCATTATGTATCATTGCACTCAACCTTTCCTTACTTATGAGTGTGTCATTCAATATAACTGCAATAGGTATGGGTAAGGGGATATGTGGTGTTTTCAGGTCTTTAATTGTTGCAAACCCGTAGCAGGTAGTTTATTGCACCATTCTGTTCAGGAATATTATCTGTAACGGTATGAAGCAAGCTCTAAATAAAGCCTCTGTTCCCTGAACTTGCCAATCATTCGTCCCCAGATGGAGTTTGTGTCTATTGTGTCCCTCAAATAGTCGAAACCTTGTATAGACAGTTGCGAGATGAAAGGTGCTGAATAAATGAGCTTGGTGCTTGTCAGCATCATTGTCTTCGCAGTTGCATTTGTCTGTACTAACTTATAATAGTATGACATTGGGTCGGATGTATTGAACCCTGAAAAGTATGCAAATTTCTGTGCGAATGTGGCAGAACTACCTTTCGGTGGTGTCGGGCAACGTTCCCATTGATGGTACATGTTTACAATGCGTGGAAAACTTGCTGTATGCAAAAAGTGATGACCATAGTGCTGGTAACAAAACATACTATTGTATTCATATGTATCTTCATACAATTCCCTGTATGAAAATGCAGCAGATTGTTCTAGATCTGAAAGCATAGTGTTTACAGTCTCAATGCCCCAATCATCAGAGAGTGTACTCGGGGTAATGAAATCATTCATTGAAATTTTGAATACATGTGGGATTTTCAAATTTTCATTGGACCAAATACATCATATGAAACTCTATCCCAAACTATACCATCCGGTACTGGAACTGCTGAAATGTTCACTAGGGACAAGTCTCTTTGTTCACGGTGTGATGATGTATGTGGTTTCAAGACCAAGTTTACAGGTTGGACTGCAGAGCGTTGTGGGAGGTAATGTCCATTCAGTAGCAGGAAAAAGACAGTTACTGTACCAATCCAAATTACCAGGAACAGAATCCCTAATGCAAACCAAAGATGCAACCAAGGGGACACAAGGTAAGTCTTTTTCAGCCAGAGATAGAATTGTCGAAATTGTTCTTTCTTAGAAGTGGGTGGCTTTTGCTCAGGTTCACTTGGATCTGAAGAAAAGTCATCGAAGTTGAAGAAGTAGCCAGACGCAGTTCGATCTATCCTTGGGTTCTCAGCAATGTTTGTAGAACTGGGAGTTGCTTCTTGTGAAGGCACGTTGATGTAAAGTTCATTATTGGGCCGAATTGCAAATTGCGTTTCTGTTTCATTTGGATGTTGTTCAATTTTAACAGGTGTAATTCATACTCTGTTATTGATTACTACGGCATCTTGTGCAGAGGAGTCTTGGAACGTTATTAGTCTTTCCATCTGAACTTCTTGTATAGTAGCGAGAGGAGATCTGCGGCTACTCAGGATTCCAAGCGGCCTGCTGTTGAGAATCGGCTGCATAGTGTGGTTTGATCAGATCAATGGAGATGAATCGTTTTTCTTTTCGGCCAGCAAGAGGCGGGAGAAGTACTTTTCTTGTTCCTCGAACTGCCAGGACAGATAAAGGTGTTCTATGGGATGGCCCAAACTCCTTTTTGTCCACAATCTTTTCTCTGACCAGATCCCCAACTTTCGGGACCCAGACAGGTCTTGCTGGAACTGGTTTCACTTCCCCAGTGGCGGTGCTTTTTACATGGACGTTGTTTTATAATGCCCGGAATTCATTAAGTTCCTGTAAAACAGCCAAACGATCATTCAAATCAAATGGTTTTACATCCACTACTGTGCTGGCACAATCGGGGTCAGGTATCCACATTCTTGTCCCAAACAGGATCTCATAGGGGGTACGTCCTCCCAAGTACTTTCTTGGCAAATTATTGAGTGCCCTCTGGACCCCATATAGGTGATTGACCCAACTACCGCCCGCACCTAATACCCTTGCCATTAAGGATTGCTTTAGGTCCCGGTTTTTCCTCTCCACCACCGAATATCCCTCGGGATGGTAAGAGGAGGAGTACCGCAAGGCCACGCCCATACCTTCCATGGCTTCCTTGTAAGCCCGAGAGCTAAACGCAGGGCCACGGTCAGAATGTAACATGTCAATTGCGTATGTCCCGATGAAGACTCGCAAATCCTGTATAACAGTTCGAGCGTCTGCCGAGCACTGATGCCAAACATATAGAAATCTAGAGCATGAATCCACTGCCACCAAGATGTACTTGTAAGCTCCGTCTGAATTTAAGGGGCCGCAGTCATCCAAGATGACACATGCGAGAGGTCTGTCTGAAATGAGTAATGGTGTTTGTGGTGGCCGTGCTACGGTGGAACCCTTTGTCTGCTGACAGATGTCGCACTTTAAGACATAAGCCTTAGTTTATTTAGACAAACTTGGCCACCAGAATCGCCGCTTTAGTAATGAAACTGTAGCGGTGACTCCTGAGTGTGCAGAGCCCAGACCCACGTATGCAGCTAGTATTAAACCTAATCTGCTATCAGTGTTTGGTATAACTCTATCCCCCACTCCTGGAATTTGAGCATACGGTGTATTTTGCGCATCTAATTTATAGGAATATTTTAGTTGAAAGCCCTTCGGAACGGCAGAGCCGTTCTTTGAGGCATTGACAGCTATCAGTATGTCCCCGTCTATCCTCGTGCTAGAACGAGTGATTGCAGCAACGGCAGCAGTTCGCACTGTCGCCTTGGCGGCTTCATCAGCCAGTGAATTCCCTTCAACATGTATGCCAAAACGCTGGTGACTCAATGTGTGAGTAACTTGAGCCCATGGCAGGCAAGCTTTCAACTCTGCCACTTGTTCCCATAACAATTTATGTTTAATTGTGCAACCCTTGCAATCTCTAAACCCATCTGGCCCCAGTAATGAAGATATTCATTGTAAGACTGCACGCAGTAAAGCGAATCGCACATTATCAGTGTGGGGAATTTCCGATCTGTGTACTGTAGTGCCAATATCAGGGCTTTCAGCTCTGCCAACTGCGCTGTACAATCTCCTAGAGATTGCGTGGTCGTATTGCTGGGATGGAACTTGCCGTCCTACATACGTCCCTTCACTATAGCACATGCAGCGCTATACTGTTGTTTACTTCCTATGGCAGGCTGAGCAGATCCGTCAGTATAAATGATGTATTCATATTTTTCTAGAGGCAAGATCTCATTCGGGAGAGGGTATTCTTGTTCGTACTGCAGGAACGCTTGTGTTTTTAGTGTAGAATCATTTATGTAATCTACATCTGTTGCAGTGAGAGAATTAGCCCATTGTATCCATCGTGGATGTAATGCTTTCGCATTTGAAATGCTCGCTTTGGTATCAGCTTCTAAAGTTGGTACCGGGGTTACAACGATGATGCGTTTCCCCTGTGCTCATGCTCTTTCTCTCACCACAGCAGTCTGTACTGCGGTCACTATTTTTTAAGTTGCCGCAAATCGCATTTCAGCATTTGTGTATAAATATGATTTGCATGCATTTGGAACTGTCTCACCTTCATTGAACGTGAGGTAAGTATATCCTGATAATCCAGCCACCGACCCGGATCACCAAGTTGGTAGTATTTACACACGTGTACAAATGTTTAGATGCTACCATGTCAGCCTGAACTGAACGAAGAGTATCTGTGTGTTGCTGTGACCACTGATTTGAGTTGAAATCAGGTCTGATTAAGTTGTAAAAAGGTTTTACTCTTTCTGCGTAATCTAAAATGTATGTTCTTCCAAAATTTAGAAATCTTAAAATGGATTGCAAACCTTTGAGAGTCTCAGAAGGTTGGAGCAGCGCGCACTTTTCTAAAAAGTTAGCTGCCAGGCTCTTGCCTTCACTTGACAGTTCATATCCCAAAAATAGGACATTAAGATGGGCAATTTTTGATTTTTGAAATTCGATTTGTAGCCCAAATTGGCGCACCCCACAATTATGTTGTTCACTCTGCTCAAGTGTTCAAGTAATTCATTGTCCAATAGATAGATATCATCTACATAGGACACAGCCTCATCGTCACATGTTTGTAATAATTCTGACACTCTTGCCGAGAATAGCCCCGGGCTGTTCTTATACCCTTGTGGCAAACAACAAAAATTTCGCTGAGTGCCGAGCGCAGAAAATGCTGTCAAATATCTGCTTTCTGGAGCTATATTTTGGCAGAAGAATCTATTCGAGATATCTAATGTTGTTTTGTATTTTTTCCGCACAATGTTATTCATTAATGCATCACTATGTGCATTTTGAACTGTAATTGTTTGTGTGCATGTGTTCAAATGTCGGTAATCTAAAACTAGACGATATGTATTGTTAGCTTCCATTACTGGAAACAAAGGATTGTTCATCGAGGAGGTGCAAGTCTCAATCACACCTTGATATTCTAGTTGGTCTAAGATTTCTTTGACCTGTCTTTTTGCATCGTTTTTTATAGTGCACTGTCTGTGTGGATTAGGAGTAGTTTTTAATGGGATTTTGTGGTGGGTAGACTCCACGTCCCACCCTACATGGTTGCGGTATGATGCCGGTGCTAGCACCCATTCCTGCATGTAGGAATGTTTTAAAGATTCTGGAACGAGGTCGGAGAAAGCAGGCAAAATTACGCTTTCCTCCTTTGGGCAATCCATCACAAACTCAGGCGGCCAATCTCTTTCTGCTAGCAGTATGTTGCATCTATATGTTAAGTTTTCTAAAAAAAGAGACCTTTAACCTTTCTTGAGATGCCCCCCTCTATTTGAAGTGTAATTTCGTCCAGTCTATGCGGTACACTAACTCTGGTATCAGGTGTTTCCACTGTGATGTGCTCATTCAATACTGCTGTCACCAGAAAATCCTTCAGGTTCTGGCGAACTATTGTTACTTCTGCCGCGCTGTCTAGCATCGTCAGAGCATATTCCCTGTTGAGAAGCTGAGTCCTCAGTAACCTGGGCATGCCAGCTACTTTCTTCTTTTTGAATAGAGGTTTTGCTTTATGTTGCCCTTCCTATTTGATCATGTAATCTGAAGTGCGATGTGTTTCCCTTTTCTCTCTTGGTCAATCTTCTGTTTTTTGTTCTAATCGGCCGTCCCGCTCCGAGTTTTTTGATGAACCCTGGAAGGAACGAAAGGAACGTGTATCAGTGTCCTGATACCTATCAGGTTTTTTAATGTTATCACAATTCCTAAGGTTGTACCTCTTTTTGGAGGATTCCCGTTGGGGAGACCCACCCCTTGATCATGAATTCTTTTCTGAATTGTTATTTTTAGAATTTTCATTTTCCCATTTCTTTTTAGAAGAAGTGGGTGCATGCATTGAGCTGTCTTTGTCAGGACTACCCTCCATTTCTGGTTTCCCTGCGTTTTGACCCAAATTATCTCTACCTAATGCAGCATAGGTTTCTTCAATAGTTTTTGGTAGTTCTCGCTCCCTCTTTCTAGGTGCTATTTCCCTTAGGCGGCTGTGTATGGCCACTGCTGCTGCCTCCCCTTTTATGTTGCTCAGCATGATTGCAGAGACTTGGGCAAAATTACTCATCAGTTTTATTCCCAAGTCCAGGGCAGGTCCTGCCCCTTACTCATTCTCGATTTGTTTCAATACTTCTGGAACTACTGCTAAGGAAGGAGTACCGTGTATTCTGATGTAAAAGGCAGCAAAGATTGTTCCCCAACTGGTACAATCCTCAATCGAGGGAACCAACCACATTGGCAAGCAAATCGTTAGCATTCTATGTTTTTCCTGCGGACCTGTGTGGGGAAATACTGCTTCCAACTGTGCTATCCAGAATGGAATTTGCTCCCGTTTGGAAGGAATTGTCCCTATTAATGATTTCAGTGTCTGTGGGTTAATTGTAGGTGTGGTCTGATGTGGACCAGCTGGAGCATTTCTCGCAGGTTGAACTGTTAATGTTCGCATGACGAACTGGACAATGTGTCTGTATAGCCTGACTATGTCTTTGTATATTGTACGGACTTCATCCACTGGTAGTGTATCTATCTCGGGATGTGGAGTGTATGCCGCTATGACCGGCCAGGTCTCTCCTTCTATGCTGAGTGGACCGAGTCTTACGACACATGCTGTGTGTGGAAGGGCGCCTTTAAACCAGCTTTTATGCTGCTGGTAAGTTAACAGGACTTAAATGTCTTTGTATGGAATGCATTCTTCTGGTGGTTCAACTACAATGTATGTGTGGAACAATTTAGTCACTGGATCTGCAGGTGGGAACTGAACCCAAGAATAGAATACCTCTGATTCAAACACCTCGTGTGCCTCGATCACGAAGGTAACACAGCCACCAGTTGCTGGTACGCCGTGTTCTAACAATTTCATAGTAACCGCATGTCTGCAGTTTTCTGTGATGTTAAGAGCTCTTGCAACTTCGTCTTCCCCCGAGCCCAAACCACTCGGGTTGTCAGGCATTCTCAAAAGGAAAAGAATAACTAAGGGTTTTGCACAATGTGGGAACCTTTTATCTTTATAAGTTTCCTAAACCTTCAGCCAACACACAGAGTATATCTGTTCAGCTGAGGCGGATTTCCCTTCCCACTTCAGACGTCTCTGAAAGGTGTGAGTAGGGCTTTCTGAGAAAGCACGACTGAACTACTCAGATTTTTACTGTTAATATAAGAAACAAACCAACGTTGGCGGCACCATGTCATGTAGTTCTTAGGAGTCCCCGTTAGATGGACAGATGCAGTTATTATTTCTAAACTGCACATGCACTGTTTTTAACCCTGACACCAAGAGTTAACCAATAAAGTCTTTTTTCTCTTGGTAGTTAGTTTTAAAACACATTTCACATTTTGCACTGCGCCCGTTACTCAAACATTACGTGCTTTACATCTTCTGGATTTTAGTAGATCCTAAATAAGAATAGTATCTCAAAACATCCCTGAGCTCCTCCCTCACATCAAAAATGGCAGCATAGTTCAGTCGCTCTCCGGCGCTTGAAGGCAGTGCCGGAGAGCGACTGAACTATGCTGCCATTTATGATGTGATTTATCACCATCAAGGAACCTGCTTCATTTATTGCCCCTTGAGTCCAACCCACTGTGGACCATTCCATGAAGAACTTTCTTCCATTAATTCTGGCTGTCCCTTGTATCACCTTGTCCTGAGGAAGACCCGCCGTGCTTATTAACAAATCACGCACCTTTGGGGTCGAAACGTCGACGTGCTTGCGATAATCCTGACCCTACTCTCTCCGCCGCAAGTGAAATGGAAATTTAAAACTCAAGCGGTTCGGAGCTTCATGTACCTAGGGATGGATTTCCTCTGAATGCTCATTTTCAACAATTTATACTTCACTGTATATATCCTGTTCACATTTAGCACCCTTTTTTCGCACTTTTTTCACCATTGCACTTGCGCCGTTGGAATAAAGTGTATGTTCATGAACCCTGACAGCCGTGTAATGTCAGTTCGACACCATAAAATGTAAAAGAATATATGAATCTTTCCTTAAATACAGACTGTGATTGATTCAAATTTGGTGTGCCGTTGATTCATGTTCTTTCTCCTTTTTTGATTATTACTGAAAAGTTTGAGTACTGTTGTTTTGTAGTGGTTATTATTGAATATACCAAGAATCAATTCTGTTACCTGACAGAACCAACTTTCTCCACATTCTTGTACACCCAGGTTCTGAGGGGCACTGGGTCACCCCATTATACTAGATGTAGGGACAATAGGCAGCATATCTTTAAGGATTTGGGTTGTGGGTTCCTGGGAACTAGTACTTGCCTCTCTTATATCCAACAATATCTCTCTTACTTCTATTTCTGTTACATTTGGGGGGTGGTTGTGCTCTCTTACATGAATTACAACATTATCTATTGTAGTTTCCCTCCCATAGCATGCATTAGAATAATATTTGGTACATTTCCAATTTATATTTTCTGTTGATGCAATTGCTTGGCTGTAGGTATACCCCATCTGATTTACTAACTGCTTTCGTTTCTGTGAAGTTATGTACTTTGCTGCTTCTGTCATTGTATCTGAAAGTAGTGTAATATTATAAATCTATACAATATTTTAAAATTTGTACGTTTGTTATTTACATGCAAAATTATGCAACTACTTCAATTATGTATACTTACATGTATTTTCTGTTTATATGTTTCACACGGTTTTCCAGTTTTTCTGTTGAGGGTGTTCTAATGTGGCACTTTCTTTTCTGTTGGATGTCAAAAACATTAGTTTTATTTTAAATGGTAATTTGGTTGTAGTTTGTGGAGGTTGAGGTCTTAGGTTTATTAGTTATTGCTATTTGGATGAGTTTACAATTTTGTAATCATTTATGTATACTTACTTTCTTATAAAGTTTCGTTGGTTTGTGATCATTATTTATTACTGGCGGTTTATTGCTTTTTCAAATCATAATTGTGTCTTTTAGGAAGTCTATGTAAAGAAATAGAAGTTTGAGAGTTTTTTATTAATTATTTGTTATTTTACATTTTTAGGTTTATCAATAAGTACGTTTTAGTTTAAATATAAGTTTTTCTTACTTATTTAGGTTGTTGTTCAGCTGTGTATAATTTTCCTTTAATGGTTTAGTGAGAGAATCTGGCAGTTGCCTGATCTTGCAGAGTTGTCATTTTTGTAGTATTTAGGGGCTAATTATGAGTTTGCCAGTCCAGGGACTGCCATACCACCGGCGGTGGGAACTCCGTCACCGAGTAGGCGCTCCAACTGCCTGATTACATTGCAAGCGGTTACACATAGGAGATCCCGCCGCTGCACCGTCGCCACCGGCAGTAAATCTCGACCGCGGCGGTCAAATAAAAAGCATCTGTTGAAGGATGGACCGCCAAATAGAACATCCACCCAATCATAATGTGCTCGACTGCCGACATTTCTGTGGCGGTCCAACCACCACATCTGAGCTGGCAGAAAGGGAGAGATAAAAATCTGAAAATGACTAGTCAACCACTACACACATCCTGTGCTGTCATGGAGCCGATCTTAAACGTCCTGCCATTGCTGTACCTGATGGACGACGTTCAAAACAGATACACATACCCGATTCCATTGATTACAGAGGAAATAGATGGTCAGCCATGGACCTGGCAAAGGGTCCTTGTGCCAAACATATTTTGTGGGCCCCCTTTGGAAATATTCACAATGTACAATCCAATTACAGCTACATGATGGCCTCCTTGGCAGGCCACTAACACTGCACAGGCACACATCAGAAAAGTTGCAGTTTGTACACAAATAATAATGGGATATCATAATGTCGGCAGTCTGCTACCGTAACACAGCAGCACCAACTCATGAATATCGAACTTATCATTTTCTGTGACACCCTCTTATTTCCCAATTGGCAGGTCCTGGTGTGATATCGAACATGGATCTGCAAGGATGTGTTAAGAACCACAAAATATACATTCCATGCCAAATCACTGTGATGTACTCTCACACAGCACCCACCCCAAAAGGCAAAGTCAGGTAAATAGGATATAAATTGAACAGGGTGAGAAGCATGCAAAGGTTACAATGTAAAGAATTCCTGCAGAATAGCAATGGTACTACCAGGGGGTACTCCTGAAAGCCTTAGTGCCTGGGCCACAGTCCACTTTGCTCATGCCTCAAAATGTCAATGCTCACAGTACCTGTGGAGTGAAGTACATTAGCGGCAACCAATAGCATAGC
Organism: Calotriton arnoldi; assembly: GCA_963921515.1. Taxonomy (NCBI): domain Eukaryota; kingdom Metazoa; phylum Chordata; class Amphibia; order Caudata; family Salamandridae; genus Calotriton; species Calotriton arnoldi. The sequence continues at coordinate 104,998 of CAWUFW010016964.1, read as the reverse complement.
CAACTGTCATGTCGATGTGTGTAATGTGTAAGGTCAAAATAAAAAACCAAACACAGCACAAATTGCATGTTTTTGCTGAAATATCAACTAGGTGTAAGATACACACGCACTAATGACCAATCTCCAAAAAGCAATTCCAAAATACCAACACAAAACACCACCCCAGATGTAGTGAAACACTTAACTAGCTTGCACACATCATACACATATACAATGTACATCATTGGGAGAACTTCAACGTCAAAGATTTCCACATTGACGAAAACAACCAGAAATACTTACCACATGATATCTCATACAATTCAATGTCGGGCCCAATTTTAATTCATCCCACATCTCCACCAATTAAACTTATCCCCTTGTCCCGTGTGACTCCAACACTGTTTTCAAGGCCAGACTATACAATCCTCTCCAAATTGCACAGCAATCAGGATTAAAGAAGCACAACTAGAGTCACACATCCCCAAGTATACCTGAACATCAAATAGCAAAAGAAGTGATGATAGGACAACTGTCTTCCAAAACAAACAAATGTTTTTATTGTCCTATAACTGGGGGAATAACCGCAAAAAAGGCCAATGGCCAGTCCAAAGGAGTCCTGTTGTGGACCAGCACGATGCTGTGCCACATAACATGCCTACCAAAACACTGCCAGGGGAACTTTAACAGGAAGGGGCATTGAGTGGGAAGTCCAGGCACCTCAACAATGTTAATTGGGAGTTGGGGGCTTGGTTTTGCTAGAGGGGGGATTTGAGTTTGGGGGGTGTTCTGGGTTGCAGGAGTGGTGGGTTGGGTATACGAAGGGGTCATTTGTTTCTGGAGAGTGGTAGGGTTTGATTTAAGTGGGGTCACTTTTATCTTGGAAGTGGTGGGTCGGATTTAGGAGGTGACTTTTTTCTTGGGAGCGGTGGGTTCTGATTTAGGAGGGGTGGCTTTTTTCTTGGGAATCGTGGTTTGGGATTTTGGTGGGGTTGTTTTTTATGGGAGGGGTGGCTTTTTTCTTGGGAGTGGTGGCTTGGGAAGTGGAAGGGATGGGTTGGGGTGTGGGAGTTTGTCCCTTGGATTTTCAAAGGAGGGTTTTGTGGCTCACAGGCAGGAGGCCAAGGGCAAAGAAGTATGTGAAACGGGTACTGGGTTTAGGATAGTCATAAGTGTATTGGGCTTGGGAGGTAGAGGGAGTGGAAGTGTTATGTGTGGTGGTAGTGTTGTTGGTGCAGGTGTGTGTTGAGTGGGTGAGTGTGTGGGAGTGCGTTCTCATCTGGAGTGTGAGGGGAATAGGCAGGGTATTGTGGGTGTAGTGAATGGGTCTGTGTGGGCAGGTGTGCTGTCTGGGGCAATGCTGGGTGTGGTGGATGGCTCTGTGTGTGCAGGTGTGCTGTCTGGGGCAATGCTGTGTGTGCTGGATGGCTCTGTTTGTATGGGTGGGCTGTCAGGGGCAATGCTGGGTGTGGTGGATGGCTCTGTTGGTGCAGGTGTGCTGTCCATGGGAATGTTGGAGGGTGGTGGGGTGGTGAGGGGGGTGAGTGTGTGATGTGTGGATGCATTCCTGTGTCCCTTGTGTTGGGTGCTTGTGTCTGTTGGTGTGGATGCATGCAAAGGTGTGAGTGTGCTTGGGATTGGATGTGGAATGGGGCATGTGGATGGGGATGGGGCAGAGGAAGGAAAATAGCCTTCTCACTCAGGGCAGCAGGGACAGAGGTGCCTGGTGCAAAGGAGACTACTACCCTATGAGGGGCGCGGGCCGGACAACTGGGTGGGGGGCAGCAGGGAGGATGGTGATTGACTAGGGGGTGACAGACAAGAAAGATGGTGATACTTGTCCTGATGGGTCCACCACCACCAGGGTGTGTCTACTGGAGAAATATGACGTAGTCAAGCTTGCATCCTCCGTTTCACCCCCTCACCCTCTGGGCCACTGGCTCCTCGGTCTCTGATGTATCTTGACCAGAAGCATTGTGTCCAGCTACTTCCCCACTGATGTCGGCCATGCCTCCTCCGCCTGCCTGGAACTTTGCTGAAATGCAAAACAAAATTGGTTTATTGCATATGCCAGGGCACACCTGACTAAAAGCTTTGATCACAGAACTGTTATCAAGCATTCAGAAGACTCAACCTACAAGTTCCTGTATGTTTGTGGCCTAATGAGCATGAGCGCATGCATGCTAGCCCAAATCTCAAAGCTTCCTCACAGTGAAGTCATACCCACAGACATCTCCATTTGCATTACTGAAGTTGTAGGATTTCCATCCTCATGTAACTAGTAGGATACCTTAACGTCTTGTACATTTTGGGTCTTCTTTTATACTAGTAACCTGCTTGCTTCAAATAGGTCCTCAAACTCAAACTTGGAAATACAGATTCCAAACAAGGCTCTGCTACAAGCAAATGGTCATATACCTGATTAGACATCTTGATGGAATGATGGACAAATCATACTGCCATGTTCATGCAATATGTACAGTAGTATAGTTGCCAGTACAGATTTGCCTACTCACACATTTGAGGTAGAATCAACCATGAACAAATAGAGACATGTAGATCATGTATGCAACTGTAATGCGCAAGATTATACAACAGGGAAAGGTACACATGACAACATGTACAGTCTAATACCTATGGCACCAGTGATGTCTGTTATGCTGGTTCACTTTATATTCCACAATTAACTGGGGGAAGTACTGCTCAGTGTCTGCATCAAAAGTGCACTATATGCTATTTCACATGTAAGAGGGTCAACATCAAATTGGTCACAGTCCAGAGTGTGCATCATCCCTGACACAATGGACACTACTGTCCTGTTGGAACAATTGTCATCCACTAATTCATAAGTTATGATCTGATTTATCACTATACTCAGTCATGTTTCTACAAAAAACTGTACATTGCTAGTGGGCTGGACTCTGCTATGTTCCTGGTCATAAAGACAACAGGCACAGCACATCAGCATGGGCAATGTGACATTTAGGAATCTGGCTACCACTCACCCCCATGTAGCTGCTGTTGGGCCGTCAACTGCCCATTGAGCTCCAGATAGGCCACCGGCAGTATGTGGGCCATTAGGGGGGGTCAGGCTCAAGCGCACACGCTGGGTTGATTGGGAGGACTGGCCACGCTGTCCATCGGCACACTTTGGGGTTCCGCGTCTTAGGTCCTCTTACCTCTTCCGGCAGTGGATACTGTCCGGTCATAGACTCCCAGGGGCAGTACCTTCCAGGCGATTGCTTTCCACAGTCTTTGTTTTTGATGGGCGTTGACCCATATGGATAGAACAAATGATTAAATAGATAAGGCCAGCTAGTGGTAGAACTATTTTGTGTTCTAAATACATCTTGTACGCAGCTACTACAAACATTCATTACCACTTAACACACTACATGTGTCATTTCCACAGGCTGCGCACTATTGAGACATTGATCCTCAAGTTCATGGGCACATGTTGACTATGCTCGACCATACTCATGTCCTTAAACTGACTAATGCTGCCCACTACAATTATGTATGCCAGGGACATCCTAACTGTAGTGGCAGGTGATGATCTATGGAAAACACAACACCATTGTGTCCTTATGAAGGCCAAGGTACTAGTGCATGACTGTACAGTTACCTTTACTGACATATGGATGCAACATACTACATGGAAATGAACCATACAGGAAGGTAACATAGTATGAACTACATCCTAACATTCAGCTAACATAGAAGAGGCAGCCATCTCTGTCATTGAGTCAAATCTCTTGGTAAATGTGGACATGTCAATTAAATATTGTGAAATCTGACTACGTATGATTGACTTGCTGTGGTATATGCAGCCATCGCAGCACACACCTTTAACCACCTGTAGCATTGTTACAGGGATGACATTCAGCATCTCATCAAATGTCTTGTAGAATATGGTGGATTTGAACAAGCTGGTGAATCAAAAATTACTTCCCACCCTTTACCCCTATAAACCCCACAACCCACACCTTAAAAAATTACACAATTACCATGATAAATTACCAATTAATTAATTAATAATAATTAACAACTAATTAATAATTAATTACAAATAAATTACTTCCCACCCTTTACCCCTATAAACACCACAACCCGCACCTAAAATGAATTACACAATTTCCATGATTAATTTACAATGAATTAGTTAATATAAATTAACAACATAGGGCCCGATTGCGATGCAGTTAGGAAATCTTCCCGATCGAATTGATTTGGAAATGGTGTACGACTGACTCAGATCGGGAGAGTCCGACCGACCGAGTATGATGCATCCGGATACTTCCAGATATGATTTGGTTGGACTCCCATTGACTTCTATGGGAGCCTTTGTTCCGACCGAATGCATAGGCCCCCAATGAAGAAAGGGGTGGCTGGGGAAAATCAGGCACCCTGTGGCAGGCACCCCCTGGTGCCTGCCACACTGTGCATGGTTGGTAAGGGAAGACCCATGGGTACTCCCACAGGCCCGATTGGGAAGGCTCCAGGTGCAGGGGGTCCCACTACAGGCCCCCAAAGTCGGATTCCCACTGCCGATTCGAGTCGGACGGCATGATTCGGAAAGGCTGTCCAAATCCAGCATCGTACTCGGTCGTTTAGAAACGCGGCCCTTAGAGACGTACAATTCTGCTCCGTACGGCTTGGTCATTCCTAATGCCTTCGGGTTTGGATTTGGATATTCCTAACGCCTAACTCACATCATACTTGGTCAGTTGGAAACCTTTCCGAGTCGGTTGGAAAGACACGTTCCCGATTCGATTTGGAGGGAGCAAATGCCTTTAGGAGGCCTTCCTAACTGCATCAGAATCAGGCCCTTAGTAAACAATCGATATTTTAAACAACTATATTTTCCAAACGATATTAATGACTTCGATATTTAAAAAAATGATATTTCTTACCTTAAATTCGATATTCTTGACCACGATATTCTTGCTGTCGATATTTCTGTATCACGTTATTTCCAACTCGATATTTGTGTAGGTCGACATTTCCAACTCGATATTCTGTCTGCATACCATGAACTCGGCCTCTGGCACAGAAAGGAGGAGAGCAACAGAGAATAATTTATGCCCCCCTTTCCATGAGGGGAAAGGGACACAAATACCCAGAGGATCTCCCTCGCTGGCCCCAACCAGCTCCCCACCACCCTAATTTTCCAGTCCCTACCCTAGTCCTCTGCAAAGCAAGTCCAAATGGCTTTCCATAAGCAGCTCCTTGAGACCTTTGTTGCACCTGGAGGGAGACAGGGGGCTGGGACATCTCATGCTGTGACAGAAGGAGCAGCCAATTGTCATTCTGCCTCTGACAATTAGCCGGCTTGAGATGGGTCAGGCTCATTATATATATGCAAAGGCTTACAGCATTTTATGTTGTGCACTTGCAGTTGAAACAGGGATGGCCCGGCTGATTGGACTGCTTAGTCCACACAAAAAACTGCCCAACAATTGGCCTCGGCAACAGGCACATCGGACCATGTCCGATAGGCCACCTTGCCCATCCGAGCCTGAGCGTGATCATGATGCATGTTAGAAGGTATGATTGGCACATTTCCGTGACAGACACATGTGAAGAGCACAACAGTGATTGGAGGTGTATGTTGGACTGTACACAATCTATATGTGTAGTATGATAGTTTCACTAAAACGGTTTTATTTCTACATAACATGACCCTTCTGTGAAACATATGTCACTGTGGACACTGTGCCCAATGTATACACTGTTTGTAAATCCACACATAGATACCCTGGAAGAGGGAGAAGGAGGCGTCCTCTTGAGTACCGCCCATTTCCAGACCTACAAACCATGGAAGAGAGGGATGGGATAAAAATGTTTCGGCTGAATAGGCAAACAATCCATGTTTTATGTCATAATTTGGAGCCTGGTCTCCTGCCACAGAAAACACATCCAACAAGTGGCAGCACTGCATTTTATTGCCACTGGTTCCTTCCAGTACACAGTGGTAATTTCTGATGGTGAGTCTCAACCAATAATCAGTCATGTGCTGGGAGAAGTCCTTTCTTCTTTCATGAGACACATTGACAGCTACATACAATTCCCCAGACGTCAATATTTGGCAAATGTGAAGGCAGAGTTCTATGGAATAGCTCACATGCCACATGTGATTAGATCGATAGATGGCACCCACATTGCATTGGTACCACCGCACAACAGGGAACAAACTTACCGTAACTGCAAACCCTTCCATTCAATGAACACGCAAGTTGTATGTCTTGCAGATTTGTACATCTCTAACGTCAATGCCCGGTTCCCAGGATCAGCACATGACTACTTCGTACTGAGGAACAGCAGCATACCTCAGCTGATGTCACAACTCCAAATAGAGAGGGCCTGGCTTGTTAGTGAGTATGAACTTTCCTAACTTTTCATGGGTATTATCAAGACAGGCCAACACAGACTGTGTGACTACTTTTTGCACTTATGTCTGACTTACATCTAGGTGACTGCGCATCCCAACCGACTATAGTTGTTGACACAACTGACGAACCCAATAACACCAGGGGAAGTCCGCTTCAATGAAACCCAGGGTAGAACACGGCGTCCTGTGGAGCAGGCTTCTGGGCTCCTGAAGGCCAGATTCAGATGTCTGGACAAGACAGGGGGAGCTCTCCTCTACTCACCTGGGAAGGTGTGCCTAATCGCCATGGCCTGCTGCATGCTGCACAACATCGCCCTGCAACGGAACATCCCTATCATTACACAGGATGATGACCACTACAACCCACCAGGTTAGGACCATGAAATTCCAAATGAAGATGATAGTGATGAAGAAGAAGGAGGGGACATTCATCAGGATCTCATCCACAACTTCTTCTCCTGAGTGTAAGTACTGTTATGCCCTTACATTATTAGACTGCTGTTATATGGCCATTAGGGTCATTGTCGACATTGCTAAGTTAGCATGAGCTCTGCTGCCATGATGCTACTTTTGCGCACGTTACTACATTACTTTATTTTGCAAGACTCTGTTTTCGCTTTTCACATGAGAACTGTCTGCTTTCTGCAATCTCTGCCTGTTCCTGGAGTTTAGTCTGAACACGATGTGCAAGGTCCATAAACAATGCCCCTTGTTATTCTGTTCTGGTCAGTCCCTAGCACCTAGACAAAACATGCTAACACAGCTGAGCTGCTGGAAACTCGTGCTTTGATATTACGGGGATGCATGTTGTTCTAACACACACTTGGAGAGGGACCTTTCCAGGGAGAAGAGCTATGCTGTCCCTATGATGTAAAACTTCCATCTAGGCACTAAGGTATGGGGTCTGTTGACAAAGCCCAGAGATCTTCCTTTATATAATAAACTTCACCTTACCAAGGGGAGGGTGGTTAGGCCTTATAGTCCCTTTTCCACTGTCTATATATGATAACATCCCCCTTTATATTTTATGGAATTGTAACAATGCTAACTGTGTTAGGTTTATGCATTTCGCTGCTAGTAGTGGCTTGTCAACTGCATTATAGAGCACGATAGTTAAAATAAACATTTTGAACTATAACAGTGACTCTGACAATTCTTATTGTGGACAAGTACGAGTGAGTAAGTGAAAGGGTGTGTCTTGCTACTGCAATTCTGAGAGAGTCGGGAGTGTTGAGTTCTGGGTTGTCTAATCATTTATATCTTCATGATTATGTAGGAGAACGAATGAGACACTATAGCTAGTCGGTTTTGGGATTTTGGGTACTAAGGTGGTAGGAAGGTTCAGCCCCTATACACAGAGGTCCTGTTTTCCTGCGCATAGTTCTGTGTATGTGCAGAAACCCCGCAACATGGCACCGCCAACGCTTGGTCTGGTACTTAAAGGCGAGACTCCTGAGTAGTGCTTGAGCTTGTCCACAATCCCCTCACTTCTGTTTCCAGAGACAGTTGTGACGGTGTAGCCTCCTATATTGATGTTTTATAGGTTTTTCAAGCTTGAATTTTAAAAGGTCTTTCTCTTTCTTTTTAACCCATTATTGCGCTGCCACACGTAAATTGTTATTCTTTGCTATTGATTGTAGCGGTTGCCATAGCACCTCCGAACCGCGCACCAGTCATGACGTATTTGACACAATATGGGGTCCCTGCTGATGGTGTTGCGCTTATTTTTGTTGTAGCAGCGGATGCAGCTCACCGCTTTGAGGTATTTTATTCTTGGGTCACCTTTCCGGCAGTCGATGGGACAGATCATTTGTTTCAGGAATATACTTCCACTGCCCTTCTGCAGAATTATCGACCTTATAGATCTCTTGAAGTTCTGCTAACGGCTTGGCAACATGCAATATGGTTTAATGGCGCCCTTCCTCACCCTATGACACAGGTCCGTTTAGGCCCCTTATCGATAGATGGGGCCACATGGCCCGTTTTGGCTGGGTATACCCCGCATCCAAATTATCTTACTGCTACAATCGCAGAGCTACATGTGTTGCATACTTTGTTAATACGTGCACATAGAGCTGTTTTTCAATTCATGTCACGCAACTTCCAGGTGGGACCACCTGGCATTGCTGCGCGACCAAAGGGACCTGGTGATGTAATCATCAGTCCTGTCATGGTTAATTCAGTGATGGGCAAGCGTCCACAAAATGAAGACGAACTTCCTTATTGGCTTGCTGAAACATTTGGACAACTCTAAGCTGTTTTTCCAAATACCACGCCTGTGGAGAACACAGGATCCTGACTATGAGTTTACCTAAAGGCCTAGTTCCTGAATTGGCTGATTGTAACACTTGGGGTAGAGTGTTTGCAGCGGTTTATTCAATGTGTTTCGGCACCCCCTCATTGACAGTACTCCCTTCGTTGATAAAACATGTTCAGGATGAACATGGAGCCGAGGCTGCTCTGGAGATGGGGATGAGACTGGTGGGGGTGTTCGACATTGTTTGCGATATGATCCTTGCTAATGTTAAGGGTGATGCAGTAAGCTTGCAAGTGGCGCAATGCTTGGAGGCTGTGGCAGATGCAGACAAACAGCGCGAATTGCCAAAGATTATTGCTAAAGCTTATAAAACCTTAGGGCACAATAGTCTGGGAATTAAGCCTTTTACTCAAATGCAAACTCAATCTCAAACGCAACAAAAGGCCCAGACTGAAAAAGATAAGCGCCCGTTCTTTCCTAAAAAGAACTGGAGAAATAAAAAACAGGGGCAGCAACAACAGAAGCAAGGTTCACGTGCTGGTTCACCGACACCTGATTCTTCTGAGCGTACTTATGATTTGCGCGACCGCGCGAAAATTAAGACTCCTGATCGATTTCACGTCCCTGATCAGCGCTCTCCTTGTTCTTTACAGGACACATCGGACTCTCGAGTCGGTGGTGGGGAACGCCAGGATTGTGGCAAAGGTCCAACCACACAGCAGGGACGGGATCAACCTCAACAGTTTGACGTTAAAGCCAAACAAGAGGAACTGCCTTGTTTTCGACCCCCCGTATCAGAAGAAAAAGGTTGCAGCTTTAACACTGAAGTATGCCTCAGACAGTGAGAACATGGGCGGTGACTCTGCTCGACAGCACAGCGGAGGTTACCATAGTGCGGGATGCACTGCGTCCCTGTCTGGAGGTGAAAGCAACTGATAAATTTATTACAGTAGAAACAGCAGATACCAGAGTTGCCCCCCCGGATAGACTCTATGAAATTGTCTTCCAAATTGAAGGTGATATACAGCATACAATCACTGCGATTTTCTGGGAAAATCTCACCTCCTCATATGACATTTTGTTGGCCGAGGCAGATTGGCCTCCACCATTTGTGCTTGCCTCTTCTAGAGGGGAGGACATGATACTTCTGAGATTTTCGCGTTACGTCCCTGAAGAACATGCAAAGGCTTATGCATCTGAGTGGGCTTTAACCCTTGCCCCAGCGGTGTACCATAACCAGGTGGGCTGGGATAGTGATTCACCGGCGCATGAGATACCATTACTGTCTATGCCACAACCACAACCGCAGTATCCAATTAGACGAGAGGCTAAGGCTCACGTTCGTGACATTCTAACTCAGTTGGAGTATCAAGGAGTGATTGAATCCTGTGTATCACCGATGAATAATCCTCTTTTTCCGGTATCAAAACCTGACGGTTCATATCGCATTGTATTAGATTATCGAAATTTGAATAGTCAATGTCGTACATTTGCGGTACAGAACAAACACAGATCTGCGCTGGTGAACAACCTTGTTCGTAAAAAATACGAAACTACACTGGATATATCCAATGGTTTCTACAGTCATAACTTGGCTCCTGAGAGCCGTGACTTGACAGCATTCACCACCATCGGAAATCAGAAAAAATGTACGCACTTTCCTATGGAGTATAAGAACAGCCCCGGGGCTTTTGCTGCACGTGTTGTGTCTCTATTGCACAGCATAGATCCAGATGCATTCTCGTACGTAGATGATATTTATCTGACGGACGACGAACTAATGCCGCATCTTGTCCGAGTCGACCGCATCATTTTATCGTTTGCCGACTATGGATACAAATTCAATTTTTCAAAATCACACATCGCTCATTTTGCGGTGCTCTTTTTGGGCTATGAGCTCAGTAATGAAGGTAGGGGGTTAGCCGCTCACTTTCTGTCAGGGTGCACCACTCTGGTGTCCACTGACTGCCGTTCAGAATGTGAGTGGAGCGAGAACTACAGCTCCCGGCATCCTTCAGGACTAGGACGGTCTGCGTATGCAAGACGTCACGTAAATGACCCGGATATAGCCGTAATTCTTGAGCAGGACGCTGCAGATTATTTTGGAGACTCCCGGCATTCGAGCAGTCCCGGTCCTTCGTTACAAAAGGCGGTAAGGGTGCTATATGCACCATTGTTACCTTTCCCGGAGCCTTTCTTTAGTTGCTTCCTCCTGTGGGTTGTGCGGTTTCTCTGCTGTCTCCTCCGTTGGCGAGATTGCGTTTTCGGCGACCTCTTGTGGAGGAGAGCACAGAGTGGCCTCCCTGTGTTTCTGCTTTCCTTCCCTGTTGGAGAGACCTGCATTTTGCCGTGGTCTCATGCAAGGAGGAACCCTCTCGCCATACACTTGGTTTTGGTGGCACATTCTAGCGCACACTCTCGAAATAGGAAAGAGTGGGTAGCGCATTATTTTTGTTGGCTTTCAGGCTTAGTCTACATTGAAAATCCAGCGGAGCCGTTTGGATTTAACTATTACTGTTGTGAGAGAGGGCACAAAGTCTTGGATAGTAAAGCCATTAACCTCATAAGGTTTTGGAGAACCCGTGAGAAGCACTTTGCCCTGTATGCTGTTTACCCTTTTTCGCGTTCATGGAAAGTGGAGTGCTAAATACGACAAGGCTATTCTTTGACATTATATATATATATATATTTACATATTATGCTTTTCGTTTCAAACTCCATTACACCTGTTTCATGGATTATGTCTATGAACAAAGTCTCTTTATAGTGGTGTGAGTGCAAGAAAGGGATTGCGCTATATGGACTTTCTTTTACAAGTTCTTTTCGTTTAACTGTAGGAGAGAGTATAAGGGGGGTGTCCTGGAAGACAGCTGCTTTTGCATACCATGTTTTCCAACACTTAGATGGGGTAGGTAGGAATGCCTCATACTTCTTTTATTGTTTAATGAATATGTAATTGATATATACAGAACTCACATTGATTGTTGTTTCTTCATAACAGTATTCGTGTTGGGAATTCTGCAAACACCCTCTCATCTCTCCTGATAAGGCTCCTTCTTTCCTTTACAGGTAGTGTGATACAGACAGTCTGAAAGCATCTCTGAATAGAATTGTAGAAACTGTATGGGTTAAGTATTGAGGAACAGTCTACTTACGAAGCTCTTCTTTTACATCCTCAGATCTCCCTCCCTGCAGTTCCTACCCTTTCCTTCCTTCGCTTAACTATCTCACTAGTCCGTGTTAATATAATTCCAGACTTGGGGCAGTTGAGAGGTGGACCCCATTGAGCATCAGCACAATCCTGAGGATTACAGCGGGGAAACTTGACAGAATAATCGGCCCACAAATTAACTATCCTCCTGGTTGTGCTGAATGCGTAATGGCCACTTTGGAAGATGTTATTGCAGCCTTTGCTCTTGTACAAACAGAGCTTACTGCGTCACGTAACGAAACCGCAGTATTACAGGCTAAAGTTGATAGAATGCAGAGGAATCCTTTTGATATCGGGGGGCCATCACACCCAGTGTCAACTCCTATAGTCATAGAGATGCCTTCGCAAATTCCATTAGCCCCGCCTGAGCGATTTTATGGAGACATTAACAAGGTGCAGGTATTCATGACCCAGGTATTACTCCATTTCACCTGTAAACCTAAAATGTTCGCCACCAACCAGGCCCGGGTGGCTTTTCTGATATCTTATTTGGCAGGCGAGGCAGCACAATGGGCAGTACCCATTGTGAGAAGAGATGAACCTTTGCTCTATGACTGGGAAGGGTTTCAAGAAGATTTCGAGAAAACATTCGACCGCAGAGCCGAAACCTTTTCAGCAGACAGGGAATTGTTAGAACTCAAACAGGGCAACCGAGAATTGATAGTATATTTGAACACTTTCCGAAGACTTGTTGCAGAAACAGATTGGCCCGAATCCAAGCAAGCTGCTCTCTTCTATCAAGGGCTTAAGGATAAATTAAAGGATATCATCGCTCAAATTGACCCTCAGCCTCGAACATGTACGGCCCTCATTGAGTTAGCCATGTGGCTGGACCATCGATTGAAAGAACGGAAAGGAGATAGAAAGAGGAAAGACCGGTTTCCACCGCAATATGACCGCCTTAAACTTTCGAAACACGGAACAATGTCACCGGAACCTATGGATATTGTAACGGTCCTAGCTTTCCTAACTCTTAGCAAAAGAGACTATAGATGCAAACAAGGACTGTGTTTGTATTGCGGGAAGAAAGGACACTATTTAAGAGACTGCCCCATCAAGGCAAAGAACAGTCGTTCCCGAGTGGGGCAGTTGGCTACAGTCACAGCTGACAAGTCGGCGGAAAACTCCAAAGCTTGAAGGTCAAGGAAGGGGAACCGTCAAGCATTTGTGTAATCCCTTCGGTTAAACAGGATTCTCACATGAATACGGAACACTTTTTTGTTACAATGGAAATCATGGTGGATCAAGACCCAAAACAGGTTAAGGCTATGGTGGATTCAGGAGCAACAGGATGCTTCATGGATGAAACAGAAGCTCAGAGACTCGGGTGGTTCTCATACCCAAAGACACCCCTGAAACGGTGTATGCAGTGGATGGGAAGGAGTTGGAATCCGGACCCATCTGTTACATCACTCGAGAGTATGAACTCCTCTATGAGGAACTCAATCACGAAAAGCTTTAGTTCAACATCATACAGGCTCCTCAGTATGGTGTGATATTAGGCCTACCATGGTTAGAAAGACACGATCCTACCATTGAATGGTCCTCCAAGGTCTTACAGATGAGGTCTGAGTATTGTCAAAAGCATTGTTTACGACTGCCTTCAATTCCTTCCAAGGCTCTAGCATTATGCTACCACATCGCTACCACTGCTGAAAAAGAAGTCGTTTTACCCACCTGTTATCAGGAGTATGCAGACATATTTAGTGACAGAATGGCAGAAGAGCTACCGCCACATTGTGATTATGATTGCCAGATTGATCTTATTCTGGGAGCAGTGGTTCCATGCGGAAGAATATATGCCCTCACAGAACCGGAAAATCTTCACCTGAAACTATACCTCGATAAATACCTCTCCTTGGGTTTCATCCGTCCCTCCAGATCTCCCGCTGCATCTCCACTGTTTTTTATTCCGAAAGCTAATGGGGATCTGAGGACATGCATCGACTTCAGAGCCTTAAACACGATCACTGTGAAGAATCAGTACCCGTTGCCTTTAATACCTGTTCTGTTAGAGCAAGTGAAGAAAGCGGTCATCTATACTAAACTGGACCTCAGAGGGGCTTACCATTTAGTACGTATGCGTGATGGAGACGAGTGGAAGACTGCTATCAAAACACGGTATGGGTTGTTTGAATAACTCGTTATGCCGTTTGGGCTTTGCAACGCCCCGCAGCCTTTCAATTCTTCCTGAACGACGTGCACAGAGACTTCCTGGATCATTTCGTCGTGGTCTATATAGATGACATTCTTATATTCTCATCCAAGGAAGAGGAGCACACAGGACCCGTGTGTAGGGTTCTCCACACTTTACGGAAGCACCAACTATTCTGCAAAATAAGTAAGTGTGAGTTTCACGTTACCACGGTAGAAATTCTTGGGGTGATGCTCACCCCTACTGGACAAGTCATGGCTGAGAGGAAGATCAAAGCAATAATAGAATGGCCACAACCTCAAAACGTGAAAGACACCCAATGCTTTCTGGGTTTTGCCAATTTTTACAGGAGGTTTATCGATCAATTCTCCAACACAGTGGCTCCAATTACGAAATTGCTGAGAAAGAAGACACCCTTTCAGTGGTCTGAAGAAGCACAGAAGGCATTCGACCTGTTAAAAAGAGCCTTTTTTTCAGCACCGATATTAGCGCATGCCAACCCGGAGATACCTTTTGTTGTAGAAGCCGATGGGTCGGAGGTGGCAGTGGGAGCAGTGTTGTCCCAAAGGCATGTCACAACAGGCCAACTTCATCCAATCGCATTTATGGCAAGAAAACTTAACCCCGCAGAACAGAACTACACCATTGCCGAAAAAGAGCTTTTAGCCATTAAGGACGCTTTTTTGGAATGGAGGCTTTGGCTAATGGGAGCCAAACACCAAGTAACTGTTTACACAGATCACCGCAATCTGCAGTTCATGAAGGCAGCTCGGCAACTAACTCCACGTCAACTTCGCTGGATGCTATTCTTTGCGGAATTCCATTTCATCGTCACCTTTCGCCCTGGTAAGGATAACAGGAAGGCAGATGCGTTAACTCGTCAAGAAACCCACTTGAACTAACCAAAAACCCTAAACAGATCGATAATAGAACCAAGTAAGGTTCTTTGTGCAATACAAACCGACGATTTTCTGAGAAAAGTAAGCCGAGGAACTCATGCCTTCACTTGGAAGGACTGGCTCAAAAGACATCCGGAGTGGCAGGTATTTCAAGGGATTCCGATGAAAAACAAACAAATACTGATCCCCACTTTGGAACTGAGAAGACTAGTGTTTCAATGGTGCCATACGCTTCCTTGTGCTGGTCATGTTGGGGAGAAGAAAACTACAGAGAGGGTGTTACGCCAGTTTTGGTGGCCTTCGGTTCGACCTGATATCTCAATGTGGATAAAACGCTGTTCCATCTGCGCGCAGATGAAGACCGATCACAGAAAAACCCAAGGACTCCTACAACCCTTGCCTACACCTGAAACACCATGGGAGAGGTTCTCGGTGGATTTCATAGTGAGGTTGCCCAAGGATCAGGGGTTTACCGCTATAGTAGTAGTGGTTATTGACTATTTAACTAAAATGGAACATTTCATTGCCTGCAAACAGGTTCCAACGGCAGGACAACTGGCAAGAATACTACTAGTAAATGTGGTTAGGTTACATGTCCTCCCAAGAGTAATAGTATCAGATAGGGGAACCCAGTTCACCGCTAACTTCTGGAAAACATGGTGTTCTGAGCTACAGATAGCATCCTCCTTATCTACTAGTTTTCACCCCCAAACGGATGGCCAAACCGAAAGACTTAACCAGACACTGAAGCAGTTCCTGAGATGTTATGTAGACAACAACAATGAGGCATGGGTGGAGTGGTTATGGGTAGCTGAGATTGCTTACAATAGCGCCAAGCATAACTCCACACAACACACACCATTTTATAGTACTTATGGTTTTCATCCCCGTTTTATTCCTTTTATGATTCCCAGTCACAACACACAACTCCCAGAGGTTCATAAGAGGATGGCCCACATGCGTAAAACCTTAACCGATACTCAAAACAACCTCATACGCGCTAAAGAAGTGTATAAGACACAGGCAGACAAACACCGAAGATCTAGTCCTACTTATAAGAAGGGGGAGCTAGTTTGGTTATCCATGAAAAACATTAGATTTAAGAAACATAGTATCTTTAACTCGAAATACATTGGGCCATACAAAGTCATAAAACACATTAACCCTGTAGCAGTGAAACTGCGTTTACCTGCACATCTACGTATACACCCTGTTTTCCATGTGTCCCTTGTGAAGCAATCTCATAGCCCTATCAGAAAGCGGCCCATTCCCATATGGGTACAACAAGATCCGGAATATGAGGTCAAGGGCATATTGGATTCCAGGATAACAAGAAGTAAGTTGTGGTATCTTGTGTTATGGAAAGGGTATGGTCCTGAGGAGGACTCTTGGGAACCTGCTGAGGCAGTGCATGCATCACGCCTGGTGGCTGCTTTCCATAAGAGGCATCCGGACAAACCATGCGTCTGTCAGTGTACTCCGGGAGGGGGATGTACTGTCAGGGCGCACCACTCCGGTGTCCACTGACTGCAGTTCAGAATGTGAGTGGAGCAAGAACTACAGCTCCCGGCATCCTTCAGGACGGAGACGTTCTGTGTATGCAAGACGTCACGTAAATGACCCGGATATAGCCGTAATTCTTGAGCAGGACGCTGCCAATTATTTTGGAGACTCCCGATATTCGAGCAGTCCCGGTCCTTCGTTGCAAAAGGTGGTAAGGGTGCTATATGCACCATTGTTACCTTTCCCAGAGCCTTTCCTTAGTTGCTCCCTCCTGTGGCTTGTGCGGTTTCTCTGCCGTCACCTCCGTTGGCGAGATTGTGTTTTTGGCGATCTCTTGCGGAGGAGAGCACAGAGTGGCCTCTCTGTGTTTCTGCTTTCCTTCCCTGTTGGAGAGACCTGCATTTTGCTGCGGTCTCATACAGGGAGGAACCCTCTCGCCATATACTTGGTTTTGGTGGCATATTCTAGCGCACACTCTCGAAATAGGAAAGAGTGGGTAGCGCATTATTTTCGTTGGCTTTCAGGCTTGGTCTACATTGAAAATCCAGCGGAGCCGTTTGGATTTAACTATTACTGTTGTGAGAGAGGGCACAGAGTCTTGGATAGTAAAGACATTAACCTCATAAGGTTTTGGAGAACCCGTGAGAAGCACTTTGCCCTGTATGCTGTTTACCCTTTTTCACGTGCATGGAAAGTGGAGTGCTAAATACGACAAGGCTATTCTTTGACATTATATATATATATTTATATATTACGCTTTTCGTTTGAAACTCCATTACACCTGTTTCATGGATTATGTCTACGAACTAAGTCTCTTTATAGTGGTGTGAGTGCAAGAAAGAGATTGCGCTATGGTCTTTCTTTTACACGTTCTTTTCATTTGTTAACTGTAGGAGAGAGTATAAGGGGGGTGTCCTGGAAGACAGCTGCCTTTGCATACCACGTTTTCCAACACTTAAATGGGGTAGGTAGGAATGTGTCTCATACCTCTTTTATTGTTTAATTAATATGTAATTGATATATACAGAACTCACATTGATTGTTGTTTCTTCATAACAGTATTTGTGTTGGGAATTCTGCAAACACCCTCTCACCTCTCCTGATAAGGCTCCTTCTTTCCTTTACAGGTAGTGTGATACAGACAGTCTGAAAGCATCTCTGAATAGAATTGTAGAAACTGTATGGGTTACGTATTGAGGAACCGTCTACTTACGAAGCTCTTCTTTTGTCATCCTCAGATCTCCCTCCCTGCAGTTCCTACCCTTTCCTTCACTCGCTTAACTATCTCACTAGTCCATGTAAATATAATTCCGGACTTGGGGCAGTTGAGAGGTGGACCCCATTGAGCATCAGCACAATCCTGAGGATTACAGCGGGGAAACTTGACACTTTCTGGAGAAATGTGCACAATTGCAATCTCCCTCTACGCTGAAGAAACTTCAGTCTTTGCGGGGATTTTTAAATTTCTGGAGGACTTACATCCCTGATTATGCCCAGCGTATGAAACCGCTCTATGCTTTGATACAACCAACATATTCTTCTGCCAGCTGGCTTCCAGAACATACCTCTATTCTACAATCTTTGCAGTCAGATCTGCTAGCGACTAACTACTTGTTGACGAGTGATAATACCACGAACCTGGTCATACGTATTGTACCGGGGACAGTAGGTTTCACTTACCTAACGTTCAATGAGGGAGACACAGTACCAATTGCATACAAATCACATTTGTACACAACGGCTGAAATGCGATTTTCGAATGTTGAAAACGTTTTGACGGCGTTCCGAATGGCGATTCTGAAAGAACGCTCGCTGACGCAGGGAAAACGCATTCTTATGGTCACGCCGCTCCCTGCTTTAGAAGCAGTGACTAAGGCAAGTATTCCCAACTCTAAGGCACTACATCCCTGTTGGATACAATGGGCGGCTACTTTGACATCGGCTGATGTCGCGTTTATCTTGGATCCTGCTCTTCAGACACAGGAGTTTTTACAGTATGAACATGTTCATCCTCCTCAGTTGTCGTTGCTTCCTTTGGATGAGTAAAAATGTATCATTTATACCGATGGCTCGGCTCAACCAGCCACCGGTTCCAAACACGCTTATTCAGCGGCTTGCGCTATTGTGGCTGGTGCTATAGTAAATGGAGAATTGAAGTCTTCCATAGTGCATACTCAGGCACTTGGAGACTGTACAGCGCAATTGGCAGAGCTGCGTGCTCTTGTTCTAGCGCTCGAGTTTGCTGATCCTAATGTGAATACTCTTATTGCATGCGATTCTTACTACTGTGTTCAGTCTTTTAATGACAACTTATTCTTTTGGTCTCAAAATGACTATCGAGACTCTAAAGGCAGCGCAATAAAGCATAAAACGCTTTGGGTTCGAGTGGCAGAACTTAAAGAACGCCTGCCACTCACACAGGTTATACATACTCTTGGCCATCAGCGTGTGGGAGCACATGCTCTTGGTAATTCTTTGGCTGATGAGGCGTCCAAATCTGCAGTAGCCACGTGTTCCGTTGCAGCAGTTACAAGGTCCATGACTAAGATAGATAATGACATTCTGGCAGCTGTAGCTGCTACGAGTAATGTAACTGCTTATAAGCAGGGCTTCCCTTCAAAGTAGTCTTATCATTTATCTCCCGAACAAGTTCCTTATGCTAAAATTCCATCAGTTGGGGATTGGCTGATTCCCAACATGGACCGCAGACTTGCTTTGATCATAGCCGCACACGAAGGCATGGCTTCTGCACATGTCGGAGTGTCTGCGACTGTTTCAATTTTACAGCGTTATTGGTGGCGTGGTTTATATAAACAAACCTGTAATTATATACTTTCGTGTGACATTTGTCAGCAAATCAAACCGTCTACGGTCTCACGCCCACCACAAACACAGCTGTGTATTTCCAATCAGCCATTTGGCTGTGTATATCTTGATCACTGCGGTCCATTGTCTTCTGATACTTCATATAAATACATTTTTGTTGCAGTTGATTCGTGCACTAGATTCCTATGGGTTTGGCCGCAACGCAGTGCTGACGCTCAAAATGTCATTAGAGATTTGCGTGTCTTTGTCGGGATGTTTGCCTGTTGCACCTTCCATTCTGACCAAGGTCCAGCGTTCGCCTCTAAGGAGTACAAGGACGCGATTAAGTCGATGGGGGGGGCTGGTGCAGTTTTCGTCTCCATACAGGCCTGAGGGCAGTTCTATAGTGGAGCGGATGAACCGTGACTTAAAGCAATCTTTGACAGCTAGGGTCTTAGGTACTGGCAGGAACTGGCTGGCCCATTTGTATGGAGTTCAACATGCACTCAATAATCTCCCTAGAAGATCTCTGGGTGGGCGGACCCCATTCGAAATGCTCTTTGGCATTAAAATGTTTTTGCCAGACCTTGATGGTCTAGACGTTGTGGCGGCTGCCGCAACCTTTGACGTAGATAACCATTCTACTATGTTACAGGACCAACAAATGACCGGTGACAGCTATGGAACTGAACATTTGCCCTCTTCCAATGACACAGCAATGCTGATTCCGGTCACCGGCTGGCTTCCTAAGATTGGAGATCTGGTACGAGAAAAGTTGGAGAACAAAAAAGAATTTGGTCCCTCTTATCGTGCACCAGTCCCAGTACTTGGATTGAAGGGTACCCGTACAGTAATACTACCACCTTTGCCTGGTCACAAAGAAAACAGATACATTTCAGTCGACAATGTCAAGCTACACCGCCTGGCCGATTCTGAATAGTGTAACTCCTGCAGTTTCATGCAACGCTATCTCTTTGAATCCGGTGCATTCAACCTCTTTGACTAATCTCCGTATCGCTGAGGGTGAGATGGAAACTACTATTGACCTTTTGCCTGTCCTGCCTCCATCCTCTTCCAATGCAGAAGTCGAGTATACTTACCCTGCGGATGAGTCCCACAGTGAAGTGCCGAACAGTCCTCGACAACATCAAGCTGATGCCGCCCTACCGCCTTTGATGAATATGGGAGCAAGCGGTTATTTTGGGACCGTACGAGCTTCTCTTATGACTCTTCCTCCTCCTCTTCCATTTTGGCACTTCCACCGACAAAAACAAGTATTTTCATCTCTTGGTTCAAAAAGACTTACCTGGACCTACATCTGGTTGGTACTTATCCTGATTTTCCTCTTCATGTCGATTGGATTTGTGACAGTATTTTTCTTGCTCATCAATGGTCATTATTTGCCAGAACACTCTGCTAATAAATTGGTCGATGGAATTCTGGTCCCTCATACATCATCCCATATAATGAAACGTGATCAAACTCTTGTCAACATTTCAGCTTTCCCGGTTGCAGATGGCATTTGGGATAAAGTAGCATTCGAAATTCACGGCCCGACGGAAGTCCTCAAGATACCATACGTGTTTCGCGTTTCATTAGGAGATGTGGTAACACCGGACATACATTCCGATGATTGGGATGTAAAAGCAGTACATTCATTGTTTTCTGATTTAAAGTATTATGCTGCTTTTGATGCTGAAGATTTATATTTAAATTCTGCCAATTATGCTGATTTATTGTGTTATCAACACTCTGGGCATCATTTCTTACACAAAACCAACACATTAAGACCTGCTTTTAATTACACACAATGGGAACATTGTCCAACCCCCTTACAGAGGAGTTCTAAAACCCTTAGGGATAAGTTTACCTATTTTACAGATTATAACACGTCCAATCCAGAATCCTATTTCTCTAAATTGCAGTTGTCGTCTCAATCCAAATTTATTCTGACCCACATAAAAATTAATCTATTCCAATTCCTTTAGAACTGTATTAGCCGTACAGGGTTATGATCACTTGAGAGATACCATTGATTTGAAATCGATTTGGGGCACAAAGGCTTGACAGGTTCAGGGAACTGAAGCTTTACATCGTGCCTGCCTAATTCCGGCACAAATGTTATTTTTAAATGATACAGTGCACCAGACTACTTGTTTTGGCTTGGTAACTGCGAAAAGTTTAAATATACCGTCCATTCCGTCATTGGCGGAGTATGATAATTGGCACACACACACAAATTATTCTATCGATGTATTGCAAACTCTGTTTCAAAATGACACTTTCAATGTCTCTGATGTTGACCCGTCTGGTTGGTTGTTGTGGCAAACCAGTTCAAATGCATGCCAACTGCGTTTTTATAATGTAACACCTGGCTACAAACAGACTAGACAAGATCCACGTTTTCCACATTCACATTCAGTCACCACATATTCGGTGGGTAAATTGTGCCAACAATGGTTGGAGCACTCCACTTTATCGTCAGCAAAACAACGCTTGTCACTTGTCGAGCGACATCAATTTGGCTGATTTTATCTTAGGTCCTAGGATTCCTAGATCAAAGAGATTTATCTATGCAGCTTACGAGGTATGGAAACTTTCGCAAATTGAAGCGGCGCATCGTCTGCGCCAAATTGACAAAGCAAATTTATAAAAAGTTCTTGCAGTAGTGGACAATAGTATCAATACACTGTCTTCATGAATTTATACGTTAGATAATATTGCTTCTTCTGTTATTGATATTGTTCAGAATGATGTATCTGTGTTATATCATTGTCAGTCAGTCAGTCAGTCAAACCACTTTATTCGGTTGATAAGAACCATAAAAGTATGCAACATATATTACAATTATACAACTCCATATAGTATAAAATAATTAAGAGATCAAATACATAGTACATGAGCGGTAAAAAAGGGTTAAAAGACACTAAAGACAATAAGTTCATGTGATGCAATATAAATTAATTAAACATCAATAATATGTTAAAACATTCAGAAGCTAAGATGCTATAGTAATTTTCTTCTGACGTACAGCTGCCACTAAAAAACTCGCAATGTTAAAAATCTCCCATGGGTCGTTCAGCATTTGCAGGTAAAGGAGAGCTGGTTTAACCTGTATAAAGCCTTTTCCCTTCAAGATTGGGATTAAAAACCTCCGTCGGATAATACTAAAATGTTCACAAAACATAATAAAGTGCATAGTGTCCTGGGTTGAGAAGTTGTCACAACAACAGGGGCCTAGATCACACACCCTACTCCAGCTTTGCGAATTACCTAAGAGGGTGTGAATTAGGTTAAAACGAAACTTCGTTAAGAGCTGGCGGTGGTAGGGCCTAGTAACTAATTTCAAATAAGGTTCGATCAAAATTGTGGTTTTTAACATAAAATAGGCCTTTACTGTGGGTTTCAGTAGCTCCTTCTCCTCCCTCTCAACCGCCAACAAGTTCAAAAATTGGGTTTTAACCCAAGACACATCACCTCTCCTTATTTTATCAGGGACATTAAATAATTCAGGGCGCCCTAGTTCACTTAAAACAGTCTTTACATATTGTAACCATGAGATGCTGCTCACATTGTCCAGGGCCATACAATCCCTGATAATCTGATGGTTTAACGTTAGCTCAGGATTAAGCCAGGTTTTTAGCCAACAACTCACTGGGGCCAGTTTCGATAAGTCTGAAACATAGCTGGCCCCAACCTCTTGGTGTACTATAAATGTTGGGGAGGACTAAGGGACAGACAGGAGGGCTCATAAAAATTTATTTTCCACTATCTGCACCCCTTCTCCTGACCTATATCCCCAGATATCGGAGCCGTACAAGGCAATAGCCATACATTTAGACCTGTAAATATTGAGCATGGCTTCAATCGGCTTGGCCCCCAGCTGATGCGCGAAGCCATGTACAGCAGCAGTTGATCTTGCCATCAGGTTCCGTTTCATTGTTTGTTGGGGGCCTCATCAAATAGGACCCCTAGATAGTTAAAGAGGGTACCCTCGACAACTCGGCACCTTCACAGTAAAAAGTTTTTACTTTTTTGTTTTTTGACCTATGGACATTGTTTGGGATTTTGCTAAGTTCACAACGAGGTCCAGCGATTTCATATACGCCCCAAATGAGTCCAATAACCTCTGGAGCCCTATAGCTGTGCGTGCTATTAAAACAGCGTCGTCCGCGTATAGGAGCACAGGAATACCCATGTCCCCTATGTGCGGAATGTCCTGGCTGGCTTTTACAAGAGATTTGGGTAAATTGTCAATGTATAAAGTAAAAAGTAGGGGCGCTAAAATGCAGCCCTGTCGCACCCCTCTGCTTATTTTAAAGTGCCTTGTGCATTTCCCTTCTTGATTGACCCTTATGTTAGCATAAAGATCCCTATGCAAGTCGACCAGGAGATGAACCAAGCTAGGTTCAATCCCCATATCTAGCATGATCTGCCACAGCTTGGACCTGTTGACCAGGTCGAAAGCCGAGCTAAGATCCATAAAAGCTAGGTGTAGCGACCCCTTTTTGGCTACTGTATATTTCC
This sequence comes from Calotriton arnoldi, assembly GCA_963921515.1. NCBI lineage: Eukaryota > Metazoa > Chordata > Amphibia > Caudata > Salamandridae > Calotriton > Calotriton arnoldi. Next base: position 81,271 of record CAWUFW010016964.1, on the reverse strand, counting down.
CGGCTAATAAATGTAAGTTGTGGCACTGATCCAGGGTGCTCCTCCCTTTTCAGCCAAACCATTAATTTGGCTAAAATGACTCTCCCTAAAACTTTTACTACAGAGTCAATTAGGGAGATTGGCCTGTAGCATCGTGGGTCCTCTCTCGAACCTTTTTTAGAAATTGGAATAATCGTTGAGAGTGACCATGATGCCGGGAAGGCCTGATCGCTAGTTGCATTAAAAACATTGGTCAAAATTTAAGCCCAAAAAGCTGGATATTGTTTATATAAATCAGCTGGTACGCCGTCGGGGCCGGGTGCCTTATTGCTGGTCATTTGTGTTATGGCCCGTTGTACCTCATCTTCAGTGAAAATAAAACTTCTGGGGTCCCTGTCTTGGCCGTGGTTACCTGGCGTGGGTGATGTCAGAGAAGCCTCATATATGGATTCAAAGTGGGCAAGCCACTGGGTCTCGGTGATATTACAATCCAGTGGGTTGTTCTCAGTTCCTGAAAAAAATGGTTTGTTGACGATAGCCCAAAAACTGGAGCTGTTTTTTAAAACCTCCACTGATAAAAGCGCCTCCCATGCCTCTTTCTGAATTTCCTTTTTGCGGTTTGCCATTGCCTGCTTATACCGTTTCCTTAACACGGTTATTTGCGTTCTATCTCGTGGGGCCGATTTCAGGGCTTCAATTAATTTGCGATGTGCCGATGAGCAATTATTGTCAAACCACCTTTCACCACTAAATATTCTAGAGGAGGTTTCCATGGTGAGTTCAGATGCTACCTGCGCACATATCCCTTCAAAAGCTGTTAACACCTCGGCCCCACGGCTCGAATAATCACTACAGATGGCTACCTCATCTTCCACCCTCACACATATATCTATAAAGAAGAGATCAGAGATTACCTTTGCCCATTTTAGCCTACGTCCCTGGTCTGTGGTTTTCACGCAATGGTCACGACCTATCTTACACAGGTTCCTCTTTAGGCCACAGGCTTTATTCAGGACCAGAATGACTGGATTATGGTCACTATAAGGAGACCACATAGCATTATAAAAGGATACATTGGGTAAAAAGAGGGGGGAAATAAATATAAAATCTATAATAGTGTCCTTTTCTCGACCTTTAAAAGTGGGAACCCTGTCCTTGAAGTCCATATGACAAGGTTCACTAAGGTCAAGGGTGGCCAAAAAGTCCTCCATACATTCTCCACGTTGTGTGTGCTCAAAGTGAGGCATTGGGGACATTACCTGGGCTAAAGGGTCAATAATTTGGCAACTCATCTCGCATGCATGAATATTAAAATCGCCCATAAGTACTATGACATAAGAAGTGGTTTGCTGTAAACAATAATCCTCTAAAAAACATTTCAATACACAAAGATGTTCATTTATAAAACTACTCTCCCTGGAATTATAAAAATTAATAAACAGAGTTTTATTTTGATTAGGGGCAACAACTTCAATTATCAAAAGATTATGGGACCCCGATTCCACCACCCTATAGACACCAACCAACTCAAGGGAAAATAACATCACTAAGCCCCCCTTGGGTCTGCCACCCACGGAGGGGCATGCTGGGACACTATATGTTTTATATCCGTCCATCCAAAAATTATTTTCCATATCCCATGTTTCCTGTAAGCACACTATATCATAGGATTTTAAATACTCACACCACCTGGGGTCTTCCTTTTTAGTTCTTAAGCCTGCTATATTCCAACTAATGATCCTACAGCCGGCTGCGTCATCACCTACCACTTTACCCATAAGGGGTTCCTTACTCTGCCCCTGATGGCGGGGAGGCCTCTCCAGTCAATTGTTCTCGTCCAGGGAAGACAGTGGTTGAAACCGATTTTGATGCTCAAGCCCTGCAGCATCCACGCTCTCTAAGGGTGTGGGAGTTTGTAGTGCCGCATTTGCTTGTCTGCCATTTAGGCTTGCAGCATCGGTCTTAACCCTAGTAGAATGGTTAGGGAGAAGGCTACCCTGCTTAATTTCTCCTCGATCTGGCCCCCATAGGTGTCCGCTAGGTGAGTGTAGCCCCCTTAGTAGTGGATAAAAATAACCAAGCGGCAGGGCCCTGATGCTCCCCTGCCCAGCCTGGTTATCACCCTTAAATAGCTGCCCTGCTATATCTGCCCTGTCGAAATTAATTACAATGCAGTCATCTGTACCTTGTTTGGGTCTGTGGTCTATTTTCCCAACGCGTCTCGCCATTATAATATGGGAAGAAACCGAGGAGCTATCTTTACAATACTGGTCACACCAGTGTTTGGTTTTCCGAAGCAGCTCCACGGTTGATTCCACGTAGTTCCTTCTGAGTGGAGGGACCCCTATAAGGATGGCAACTAAGCGGTTGGCTTCTAAGGGCAGGTTGAGTCTAACTCTGTTTGGTTCAATATTATTCAAATTAATCATCTGAGGGCAATTGACTCTATTCCCATCTAGGGGCACGGGATTAGATGGGGTATTTTGCAGTAAAGTTATTTCACTTTGAGTACGGGCCCCGGCCTGTCTGCCCGAATCTAGATCTGGCGTAGTTGTAGGGGCGGGCCCGGTCGAACTCCTTGCAGTTTTATTGTCAGAGTGGTGGATGGAACCTCTCAACCTGATTTGAGTACTAGCCTGCCTTTGACCCTCGTGGGGACGACTATTTGAACTTGCTAGAATTTTGGAATCTCCCAAGAGCGATTCAACACGTACTAATTTCGACATGATCCCCTCAACACAGGTATTCAACATATCTGTGATTTCCTTTATAGTGTTCTGGAGAATAGGGTTCATCCTAGAATTAAAAAATTCCTCCAATGTGGACCTGACGGCCATTTGAGCATGTTGTACCAAGTCTCCCACTTGAACCGAAGTCATTTCTGCTATTAAGTTTGCCTGTCCAGGTCCTGTTTTAGATACCCTTTTCTTCGGTTTCTTTTTCCCTTGATTGTTCCGGACACCCTTTTGGGGAGGGGGGTGTTCTCTAGATATTTCCACCAAGTTTTCTCCCCCTTCGCCATCAGGCAAAATTACAGAGTGAGGGTTACTGACCCTCACAGTTCTTTGCTTCGAAATCAGAATATTGGGCTCAACAGGTAACGGAATTGGGGAGTTGTTAACAGGCAGAATGTTAGTTTCCGCAGTATCAAAATCAATTACGATCAGTGATGCAGTTCGCATGGACGTTACAGACTCTCAAAATGGGAAAAGTACCTTGGGATTATTTGAATGCTTCTGCTTTGTTTTTACCATTCAATCTAACTGATAATCAGAGATTTATGTCCATGAAGGACGCTACATACACGCTATTACATATTGAACAATTGGAAAACTTGCCATTCTCTTTAGTGGAGACAGATTCGGCTGTATGGTTAATTCATGGGGTTTTCTCGCTCCCATTTTCGCTTTTTCAATTTAAATCTTGCATGAAACATTTCCCAATTGGCCACTTTGAATCCCTGGGAAGTGCGTTTCTCCATGAATTATGGTCCCTACCCTTCACTTACAGATGTCAACGGGAGGATAAGGAAGTTTTCCTAACAGGGGAGGACTGCGATTCCACAGTAGGACATTCCCTAGTTTGTAAACACGTTAAGTTGCACGGCGCTTGTAATGTCTCCGGGCCTAATCTTGCCTGTTTTTTTAAAGGAACTCCCGTCCCAGCAATAATTCCCACTTTTACATTGCTTACTAACGGCAGTTATCTTATTTTGAATAACCACGACTGCTGTGGTTTACGGGCAGGAATCCCGTATATAGTAACAGTTTCACAACGTGTTACTTGTTGTAGCAATGTGCTTTTTCCGCCCCGCATGAGAAAGTAGATAGTTCCATTTGGCCTTCCATTCCGGCTTTGAAAACAGATGTCAACAGATTAAGCAGACTCAAAGCGCTATTATTTCAACAAGAAGTGCCTCTCACTTCGGCTCGTGAGAGCATCGAGTTGCAGGTGGCTAGAACATCTAGCGAGTTTCAGTCACTTCTAAACACAAACCTCCCACTTCACTTTGGGGAGCTTATACATCAAATATTTAATGCGTCTGACACAGAAGGCCTTGCTCATTTTTTTAAACTTGTGGGATCTGGCCTTGTGACTTCTTTTCAGACGATATTTGGAGTATTACCGGCCTTTATTCATTCTATTTTTTCCAGCGCGGTCAGAGGGTTCCCATTATTACTGGCGCTAGCTGGTGGAATCCTGATTCTTCTGCTCCTACTACGCAATGGCTGCTCATCTTGTGGTAATGCACACACCAGGCCAATTGCAACTGTCCTGTGACCGAATGCAACAACTTTTTGGATGCTTGCCATTGGCAACACTTAGCGTAAGTTATGGGCTAACTTTTCGCTTTGCCTACTTTACTTGCGTGCAACCTGTGTTCTACTGTAAGCGGTGCCCCTTCTACTGGGCTTTGGATTTATGCCTCTCCAATACGTCATGTTCAGACCCGGATTATGACCAATTGATGGGTCCCTTAGTGGCCCATGGACAGGCCTGTTCTAGGGATGGATGTATGGCGCGTGCAGCTGCACTTGGTGTCTTGGCTGAATGGAATATCTGTGCGGCTGCGCAGAACTTATTGCGATGGAGCTTCATCGAGTATCACGCAAGTTTCCCGGATATGCTCTTGGAAGCATCGGATTATGAGGAACACGTCTGTTCCTTCGGCCTACTTGATTGGATGGCATCCCTTTTTTCTACTAACGATAGGGATGACCTTTTGGAACGAATTGCATTCTTAAGTTCACGTACTTTGATGGATTCGCCACCTCCATATTAAACACATCTTCAGTGCAACAACAAATTTTAAACGGCAAACAAAAAAAAGTATTTTTGGGGGGGAATTTTTCCAATTTGGTTTTTTCAAGAGCTTTTGAACTTTGCTTACCTTTGAACTCTGTTTTGGTCTTTTGTCTATATACTATGACCTTACCAAGGGGAGGGTGTTATATGACCATTAGGATCATTGTCGACATTGCTAAGTTAGCATGAGCTCTGCTGCCATGATGCTGCTTTTGCGCACGTTACTACATGACTTTATTTTTTCCAAGACTCTGTTTTCGCTTTTCACATGAGAACTGTGTGCTTTCTGCATTCTCTGCCTGTTCCTGGAGTTTAGTCTGAACACGATGTGCAAGGTTGATAAACAATGCCCCTTGTTATTATGTTCTGGTCAGTCCCTAGCACCTAGACAAAACATGGTAACTCAGCTGCGCTGCTGGAAACTCGTGCTTTGATATTACGGGGATGCATGTTGTTCTAACACACACTTGGAGAGGGACCTTTCCAGGGAGAAGAGCTATGCTGTTCCTATGATGTAAAACTTCCATCTAGGCACTAAGGTATGGGGTCTGCTGACAAAGCTCAGAGATCTTCCTTTATATAATAAACTTCACCTTATCAAGGGGAGGGTGGTTAGGCCTTATAGTCCTTTTTCCACTGTCTATATATGATAACATCCCCCTTTATATTTTATGGAATTGTAACAATGCTAACTGTGTTAGGTTTATGCATTTCACTGCTGGTAGTGGCTCGTATACTGCATTATAGAGCACAATAGTTAAAATAAACATTTTGAACTATAACAGTGACTCTGACAATTCTTATTGTGGACAAGTACGAGTGAGTAAGCGAAAGGGTGTGTCTTGCTACTGCGATTCTGAGAGAGTCGGGAGTGTTGAGTTCTGGGTTGTCTAATCATTTATATCTTCATGATTATGTAGGAGAACGAATGAGACACTATAGCTAGTCGGTTTGGGGATTTTGGGTACTAAGGTGGTAGAAAGGTTCAGCCCCTATACCCCGAGGTCCTGTTTTCCTGCGCATAGTTCTGTGTATGTGCAGAATCCGCGCAACACTGCTGCAGCACCTCATGTTGTGATGATGACAGAAATGTGTTAAACAGAATTATGAGTAGAACCAGACCTGGACAAGTTGTGGTCAAAGGTGTATTTGGAAAAAGATTATGACACATGGGAGTCTTGTTTCTGTTGCAGTGATCACGTCACATTGTAGGGTAAGACTGAGTTCTCCAGAAATTGACTCTGTGGAATGTTGTATATTTTTGATTTCTAATGTACTGTTTAAATGTTGTCCTGTTCTAGGTATCTACATCTGGTCATCTTCATTTGGAAATTTCACAGTTGTGACATCTGCGCCCGTATGTTGCTGTTTTGAAGTACAAGGGTGACATGGCTGGCTCCTGGAACTGACGGACACAGAGTTTGGGAGAACAAATCCGGAAGCAAGAAAGCTTACAGGTGATAGAATGTGAGGTCACACTTGTACTATGGACTTGTTCCCTGTTGTGTGTTGGTCTAGATACAATATGTGTACCACCATGGACTTTACTCACATTTGAGAGTGTAGCATACTTTTGCAAAGCACACTTCACATTGCCTTAATCATGACATCTGGTGAACTGGATGTAGCTGTGACTATGTCTCTTCGAATACAAGGGGAGATATCCTAGCACACCACTGAATTTTGCTTGTGAGATACCACTAGATATTGGCCCTGCCTCCTGTACTGAGGTGGCAAACAAATGAAGTGCAGCCCTCACTTTAACTATTGATGTGATACTTGTTGGATTTGTGTTGTGAGGCAGGAGATCAGGGACCAAGTAAAGCCATTGATCCACAATGAATGGCCTCAACACCGCCAAACTATCTGAAATGTTGCTTTCTTCCATGTATGTCATGTCTGTGATTATAAAACGTTTTCTACCACTTAACTTTGGTTTAGTGTTTTGTAAGTAACTGAAATCATGATAGTCCATTGTGTCTCAGATGGAGGAAAGAAGTTATTTCTCAAAACAGTTTTTGTAGACGTTTTTGTGACACATGATTGTGAACCTTTGGTACAAATAGTGTACATGCTAAATATCCATCCCTACACAAGCAGCACTTTGTTGAATTGTAAACTTCAGATGGGAATACATGATTGTGTTGGTAGATATGAGATATACTACAACAGTCAAGGAAATTCAGAGAAGTGCATTTATTTACATGAACTGGGTGGCATTACACAATATGTGATATGGGGAACAATGAATATGAACCATGAAGGAGTCAGTCATGGTGAATGCAGTTATTATTATTGAGGGCAAATTGTTTGGAGTCCAATGTCCAACATGCTCCTGCCATCAGAAAGGGAAATGGGTCCAGAAATAGTCCACAAAGTGCATGGTAGTCATATGTAGTGGGAAATTAGGCCTGATGCTTCTTGCTGGTGGTGGTGGTCTTGCCAACCAAAGAGACTGGATATTTCCGCGGATGCCCCGGTCTGCCAGTGCGGGGGCGGGTCAGCAGATGCAGTGAGTGGGGTGCTGGGTGTGGTTTACTCCTCTGGCATGGCCTCCCTTCTTGTGGCTGAAGCTGATGTAGAGGAGCTGATGAGGAGTCATCACAGGAAGAGGTGGATGGTGGTGGACAATCCCTAGTCAGTGTTGTTTATGTCCACCGCACCCCAATGAGGCAGCCATTGTTGGTGTGGGCTGCTAACTCTGTGTGTGTGTGTCCCTCTGCACCTGCTTCATCTCCCTGAGTTCGTCAGTATCTGGTCCATCTTGTCTTGGGGCTGATGGTATGCTCCCAAGACCTGGTCAGTATTCAAATGGGTGTGACTGTGCCCAGTGGCCTCACTCTGCTGACCTACAGATACCCTCCTACTACCTCTCTCCCAACGATCCTGTGGCATTTGCACAGTTTGTTGTGCCCCACTGGTTCTTGGCTCTTCAGTTGCGGGGGAGGTGACAGGGGCCTCAGGAGCCTGGACTGGGGGGCACAAGATCGGGCCACTGTGCTTGGGACAGGGGTTGTGGCAACAACCTGTGGCTGAGTAATTGCAGGAGGGGTTGTGTTGTGGGCCCAGTGAGACTCACTGTTAGCGTCTGCCCAGTCAGACCAGATGGATCAGCACTGTCATCCACATCAGGCTGTCCAGTACTGTCGTCCTCACTGTTGGCATGCTCCTGGGGTGCAGTGGTAGTCTCTTCGTTGGCAGAGCTCTGGCCACTTGGTATGAGCGATAGACCTGTTGAGTAATGGAGAACATTGTGATAGTTTGAAATGTGATAGATACCTTCTGATCTTGTAACACAGTTAGTAAAACCTAGAGGGAGAAAAGCAATAGGTAGAGATTAATGTGTTGATAGTTTCAGTATTCATGCACATGTTGATCTGATGATTAGAGATTTCATACTCATGTACTATGGATACCCAGCTCATAGCATGTCCAGAGTTGAAGGGTGTTTGTAAATGTAGTATACATGACATTGAGCCATCAGTGCTCATGAGAGCAGTGCCAAGTCAAAGGGCCACTTGCCACTCTACACTCTTAGATCTGTGTTTTAGGCTTTCTATGTTGGGCAACACACTTATTGTGGCAGACATCATGGCATATCACATTCCAGTTGATGTGACCAGGGCTACATACAGGACTGTATAGTGATATGTATCTGAGGAGCCCATTGGAGGTAGCCTGCTCACTACATGGGAGCTGTGGATCAGTTGCTTTTTGTGTGACAATTGACATTGTGCACATTGAAACTTTAATCTTTTTTTTGGATGACTGACACAGTACATCATGCTAGTTGTTGTCATTTCAATACCATATCGGCTGCCATATCTAGATGGTGCGTGTGCTATACCTGTAGACATTGATCTGTTGGTATGAGCTATAACTTTACATTAGATGAGGTCAGATGTATCAGGGGATATTTCCATTTCTAATACACTTACGTGCATCATGGCATGGTGTAAGATTTGCTGCAACATACCCTGTATGCAACGCTAAACACTCATACAGGATTATTTTCACCTCTGAGACTGATAATTTCAAGTTTGTCAGTTAGGGAAATATTTGCTACACACATTTTTGAGATCTGGTTTGTGACTGAACTGGCTATTTAGGTGTAATGTGAGTTTGTGAAGTGACCCTTACCAGACTCTGCTGCCCCAGCTATTCCATGAATGCCTTCAGTGTGTATGATGGCCAGGACCTTCTCCTCCCATGGTTGAAACTGCACGGGTGTACTGGGAGGGCCACCACCAGTCCTCAGGGCCTCCAGGTGTTGCCTGGAGGCCAGGTTACCCACCTTGCACCTGAGGCCGTTCCAGCACTTCCTAATATCCCCCTTTGTGTGTGGAATGGTGTGCCTACAGCATTCACTTTGCGGATTTTTCTGTCCCACATTTTCCTTTTCCTACAAAGAGGAGTATGTTGGACATGTGCTCCAAACAAATGTGACTTTACCCTAATAATTTCATCCACCAGGACCGACAGCTCTTGTTCCAAAAACATAGGATTTTTTTTGTGACATACTGAAATGGTGATGGGACTAACAATACAAAATTGAAAGACACCCAGGAGACAGAAAAAAATATATGGAGCAAGTACAGTATGTGGAGTGTCACCAGTGAGGGAAAGAAATAGCCTGCCTTCTCTCTGTCCACAAATAACTTAACAGGCTGCTGTGTTGATGTGGAGTGGCAAAGGATCATGGTTTGGAGTGGGGTGTGTTTTATAGTGCACTATGGAGGTGTCTCCAATTAGCCAAACACCAGGTGTGTTGTAATAAATGCAAAAAATCTTAAAACTTCCAGGCCCCACAGGAGTACTGCGGGTGCCTCTGAAAGAAGGTAAATGTCCTGTGGGAGTGACATGGCATTCCCTCATTGGTTGTATAGGTCCCTTGGGAGTTCCGCAGGACCTTATGGGAGGTCAAAAAAAATAAAAATTAGAGCAGCCACTCAGGAGACACTGCTCAAAAAATACACCCACACCCTTTATTGAAGCCCTCAAATTATTTTCTTGAGCACCAATACTGGATCAGAGTTTAAGAGAGGCAGTTTGGTGTAAATGCAAAATCCATCATGGCCTTAGACAAAAGTGGACACAAAGGAGCACCAAGCGCATCATCCACCAGGCCTATCAGAGGTGCAGCACCACAACAACTAAGGCTGGTGGTCTACTCCTCCTGTGTGCAGTGGAAGTAAGTACAGTGCTGATTAGCTGTAGGAGTAGGTTTGAGCACAGCTTATGCATACACAAACCCTGGCATATTTAGGATGTAGGGGGTTACCTAATGAACATGGTATTCAGTCAACCCCTGCTGTATATGTTATGTCAACAACCTATGTAACTGAGTTCATATCATCAAGTTTAAGAACAAGAGAAAAAAATAGACGAAGGACGAGAACCTAATGAGGGACCCCAAGCACAGGAAAACATTAAGCACAGGTTTCATGCACCTTTTAAGCACAACATGATAACCAAATAAACACACCAAAATTATATTTTTAACTAACACCCCCTACAAGCACAGCCAAGTAACAGGGTTAACAGAATCATTTTGGGAGTTTGTCACCACCCTAAAAATTCAGTTAGGGCAGAATGTCTTACTTTCATTCACATAGTGACAGGTTGGCACTCCAGGTATCTACAGGAGAAGAGACTTCATCCAGTGAACCATAAGTGGAGCCTGTTGCTAATAGAGCTGACATGTTTAAGCTCACAATTGCCCCACATTTACAGTATCTTTTCGCCCTATCCTAAACTTGTTCTTGCGAGACTGGCTAACTAGTGATTGTTTTACTTCTCTTCCTTTTGTCATCATCTCCTAGTTCCCCTGCTTCTTATGTCTAGAAGCCATGTCCTGTAAATGTTAGGGTATCTACAATAGATTTCCACAAAGACTGTAGCTATTCCCTACTAATCACAAGCAAACTGTATGAACAACAATGGTTAGCATTTATCTTAGGCTGAAATGCAAAAAAACACTTCCATGTTGAATTTTTTGCTGCACCATATTTGCTTTCTAGACTGGAAAATGCAAGGATTCCCTTACTAAGAGAGTGGTTACTCAATATCATGTACCGACCCCTTCTTACTCTCAATCAGCTCAAGTTGAGAATCGTTCCATCACCTTAAGAAATTGATTCAGCACCACTGATCCAGAGAGTGTTAAGTTCTATCACTTCTATTTTTCTTGTCTTCCATGGTCACTCTAAATTGTGCTTTGCATTCTGTATTTGTTAATAAATATTTGCTATTTCTGTCTGAGCGCTGCATGTTACATGCAATTTATTTTATTTCACTCTTCGTTGTCTTGCTGATGTGGTATCAGTCTAGGGAAATGGTCTCATCACCCCAGTGCTTCACTTCAAGTCTTGACTTCAGTCCTTTCTCCATAATTGTTCGCTTATCCGCACAATAAATGAAGATGCAAATGTCACCATGGTTTCATAAATAGATTCTCACCACTTTTTTTCAATGCGTACTGACTTCCCTTTGGTAGTTGTGGCTTCATTCTTCGGCATTTAATTACAAAGGTTAAGATGCAGCAGATATTTTATTATTCTTATTTTATATTTAATTTTTGAACTATACAAAAATAAAGGCTATTTTTTCTGATAATTAAAAAAAATGATTCCTTCTTTATCATTAGAATATTATATTACTCTACACAAACAATTTAATATAAATTTAAAAAGGTGCCCATGCCAAACATATTAACTTCACCATTGTTTCTTTTTTTCTTTATTGAGTAGTGTTTGGTGTCGGGCTGTTCTCTATGCGTTCTATTATGATGGAAATTGGACCAGGGGCTGTTAGATTGTGTTGTCATATGGATAGAAGCATGGATTGGGTTTCTCTCAGGGGTCATGTCTCGCACCCTGTTGAGCTTGGTGCTTTTGTGGTGCTTCCTGGTCTTCCCATGGTGGTTTCTATTTGCTGTTGGCACCTCCCACTTTACTGCTGGTATGTTGGTTCTACATTCTTGCTAGGATTTCTATCTCAACTCCATCCTTTTATGGGCTTCACGTTTTGGGGATGATCACCCTTGCCCCCTCTACCTGCACCTTCTGTAAAATGAAATTGAATTTTTACTCCAGGCTGGCACCTTTGTTGCTTGGATTTCCTTATCTTTTCTTATTCTGCTTTGGGTAGCCCCCTGTCTCTCCCTATTGCATTTGGGGTTTATGGGTGCTGGCCATCTGTTTCTTCGAGCTGCTACCTGTGCCTATGCCATGTTTTGTGCAGCTTTCTGAGTGCTGTGGGAGTTGGGTCATGCCACTTCCTCAGTTTGCCATCTGGTTTTCTTTGGTGGGTTTGCCTCCTTCAAGTTTGCTTCTCTGGCCGTGGACTGTACCATATTCTTCTTGTTGTGACTTTGCCTTGTGCATGAGTGAGGCACTTTTTACTTGATCGAAGCGTTTCCCTCGATCCTTGGGGGGGGGGGATGGCTAGATGGCTTTATGTTCCCCTTGGTATATCTTTGCTCTGGTATGTTCCCCACTGCTCTAGTCACCATGGGGGTGTTGAGACCTCCTTGTCTGTCCCAATCTGCCTACTGGGTGCTAGCTGGTTCTCAGCTGTGGGATTCGTGCCTCACCTCCTTGTTTGTTCTCTGTAGTTTGTTCTCTGTAGACCTGTGGTTGTCTTCATTCATGAGATTTAGGGGCTTGTTACCTTTGTGTGTCCACTTCCCATGTGTCTGGTGCCCTTGATGCCTGTTGGACGTGTGATTTTGGATATCTGGCCCATTGGTCGTGCAAGAGTCAGATATCTGTGCTTTACACCACAGAACCAGTGTGAATGTCTCTGCTTTCTATACTATGCTTCAACCTTTGCTTCGTGTCCACTGATCCTGTTCAACAAGCGAGTGAGCCAGCACTTTGACTAATGTTTATATTGCAAAGTCCATAGAGATGACAGGTACAGGTTTCTACCAGAGCCAGCAATGGACTATCTACATTTTATCTCCCTCTTTAAAGCATAGAAATTGTATGCTGTTACCAAGTTGCAAACCCCAGATGTTCCTTTTGGTAAGAAGGTTGTCCTTTGACTATACCCATCTATGACATATTTGTTTACCTCAAGGAGGCTATTGAAAGACCTATATAAAAGAATTTGACTTAGACAATTTTTCTTGTCAACAATGAAACGTCCGCTTAAAATGGTTGCATTTGCAAGGACAAGCAAGGGCACTTCCCATCATATAACCAAAAGCAAATGACTGTTATTCATGGTCTACATATGCTGGATACATTTGCACGGAATGCTTTCTGACCATGAAGTACTGGGTATGCGAGACAAAAGGTCAGTTCTTGCTGAATTCTGAACTTTTAATTGTTGAAATGACTCTCCAAATGCTTTATGGAACAACCTATGTCTCATGGTACAACGTGTATCTTATCATTCAATAAAGTGGGACAGCCATTAGCTATGAAATGTAAGCAGTTAAAAAGCATGCAAGAAATGCCATGAATGCACGGCGGGACACCACCTAAGACAAACTGCCAAAAAAATGGGGGGGGGGGAATAGAATTTGGTGGATGGGTCAAAAAATTAGCCCTGCGGTGACCCACCCACCAAAATTAGAGTTTACCTCAATATCAGCACAGAATTATTTTATGAAGGTGCTTATGCCAACAGGTCAGAATCACTTGACTAAAATTACACAAAGCCGGACGAGCTGCCACATCATGGCGACTCAGTCGAATTTCTTGAATTGATTTTTCAGAAACCAAGTGAGGGCTTTCTTTCTGCACACAGAAGCATTTTTCCTTTTTTCTGCCTAGGGCTGCCACGCATGGCAGACAGAGCAGGGAAAATCAGCGTCATAAGCCCAGCCCTTGATAGTGCAAGTGGTGGATCGCCATTGCCTGTGCCCCCAGCAAGATTTTTCCAATGGCTGGCTGACAGGCCGAGGCTCTGCTGTTTGAAAGAAAGTTGTTACCCCAACAATAAATGAGGTGAGGGAGCCAAGAGGTGAGAGGACGTTGCATTGGCAGATTTTTGGCAGATGCCCTGGTACTGCCCTCCTTTAAATGACAGCCAGAGTTGCTTTTCCTGTCCCACTCGTCTTCTTCTTCAGAATTTGATAGTGTCCCTCATCACTATTAACATTTTCCCTACCATGGTTGACAAAGCCAAATCGCTCAGTTTGTAGCAGATGGAATCTTGACATTAAGGGCATGACAGATCAGCACTAATCACTACTGCTGAGAACCATCAAACATGCCAGTCCCAAACAAGGCTTCAAACTGTTTGCCCAAGCATTAGCCCTATCTAGGCTGGACTATGGAAATTCTCCTTCTGAGTGTCCCAAAAAGTAGTCTTAGCCCTCTTAAAGCTGCAGTGCATTCAACAATGCATCTGATAATCAGGCCCCTCTATTTTCATCACATTACATTGGTCTTGATCTCACTCCAGTGGCTTCCCATTGAAGCCGATGCATCTCTAAAACAACCTACCTGACATTCAAAAGTGTTCACCTCAATACATCTGCATACCTAACTCAAACTCTAACCATCTCAGGGGCCTGTGGTCCCACATAGTGAGGATGAATTCACATGCAAACCCCAAGTTTCTGAAAGCAACAGAATTTGTCGCAAAACGTTTATGGCTGTACTAAAAAAATGTAGAACTCACACCCCTGCACTATTTAAGACTCCATCCTGTAAGACTCCCGCCACCTAACTTTGAATCCTCCACCAATGCTACTTTTCCCTCTGCAAAGACACGCCATGGCTGCTTCACACATTCTGATAGTACTTGATATGTGCCTGTGTTCCTTGTGAAGCTGTCTTGCCTCCAGAGCACCTATCGATATCATGGCCCCTAACACTAAAATTATAACTGTGCCTAGCAGGGTCAAAATGGGACAGAAAAATGGGCTGGGAACCAAACTACCCCCAATTAGTGAAATCGATAGGTAAAAGATTGGCCCATATTCGAAAATTGGGGCAGTGTAGGAGAGTAATCCTTTTTGCCCTAATCACCCCCATTTTTTGACTGATACTGGTGGTAATTAATATACATCTAATTGGCCAAGACAGCCTACCTGTAAGTCCCTAGTATATGTTGGGGCATGTAGATTTAGAGACCATAGTGGACTTAATGTACTCAAGTTTGCACTGCTGTGGTGTCCAGTGTCATTTTAAAGCCAGGCCTGCCTTGCAGGCTGGTTTTAAAATCAGACTTTTTCCAAAGCCGACTTTGGAATTAGAAGTACTTCTTGGTGCCCCAAGGGTAGGGTGCATTGTTATAAAAAGCAGGGACAATATAAAAGATGTTTTGTATGCCCTGTGTTAAATCTCACCTGTTGTTTTTACAGGAACGATATGCAAGCTTCTGAAAAGGTCCCTACTTCCCCTACTCATCAAGCACGCCAAACCTTGTCTAAGCAAAACTGGTGTAATGGGGTGTTAGATTTGGGGGTCTCTAGTTGGCAGAGGTAGGTACCTTTGACCAAATAGGGACCCTTGTGTCTAGTCAGGGTAAGGGGGTACACTCCTGAAATAACCCCTGCTCACCCCCTTGGTAGCTTGGCACGAGCAGACAGGCTTAGTTCAGAGGCAGTGTGTAAAGCATTTGTGAACACATACAGTAATCCAGTGACAACACTACAGATGGAGACCACACAGGTTGTATTATAAAAATAAGTATCTTTTATATAGTTTTACCACAAGACCATAAACGACAAAAATAATCCACAATACTGTACTTTAAAGATGGTAGAATTAGCTTGAGTCTCTTAAAATGGAAATGCAACACTTTGCGTTCAATGTACCTGAGATGCGTTACGCGATACAACCAAAAAGTGGTGCCGGGAAGGTGATGCGTCGGTTCCTTACACGCAAGAACGGTGATGCGTCGGTTCCCTACTGATGCGCAGGGGACGGTGAAGCGTCGGTTCTTCTCGGCGTGGGGAGGTGATGCTTCGGTTTCTTACTGCGCTTCTGTGGCGGTGCGACAAGCAGCGCCGTGATGCGATGAAGGTCTGGTACAAAGAAACAAAATGGCGTCTTCTTGATGTTGTGACAACGAAGGGGTGATGCGTGCACGCCCGACGGCCGTGCGGCGATTTCGATGAATCTTTGGAGCCGCGACAGGCCCTGCAACACGCTTCCCTGGCAATGCGACGGCGTCTGATGCGAGGTCGACGATCTTCTCCTGGGATGCGGGGTGCCTCGTGTTGCGATGCATCGGCGTCTGATGCGAGGTCAATGCTCTGCCCCGGGGATGCGACGTCGTCTGATGAGACGGCGACACTTTTCTCCGGTGCTGCGAGGCGCTTCGAAGGATGCGAGGGTGTCAGCGGCGCGCTTCTTCGGGGATGCGCCGGCGTCTGATGCGACGTCGACACTCTTCTCCGGCGATGCGAGAAGCAGCGGCTGTGGCGGCGACACGCTTCTTCGTCTTGAGTCGCTCTTCCAGCTCCCAGTGACACGCAAGTGTGTCAGAAGGTCCAAATTCCCAGCAAGGGAATACAGGGGAGCTGGTGGGTGAAGTCTGTTGTCCCTGAGACTTCAGCAGGAGGCAAGCTCTGAAATCAAGCCCTTGGAGATCCTTCACAAGTCGATGAAAGTACACACAAAGTTCCCTTCTCCTTTCTTTGGCAGTCAGGCAACCACTGCAGGCAGATCCCTCTAGCTTAGGGATAGTCTTCTCCTCAGTTTCTTCTTGGTTCCGCTCCTCAGCAAAGGTTTCTTCTTGTTTCCCAAAAGTGATCTAATTTCCTAGAGGTCTGGGTCCCCTTTTTATACACCTTTTCTCTTTGTTCTCTGAAGGCAGAGAGGCCTTTGCCTAGTCCAAAACCAGTTCTGGTCAGTCCTGGAGCACTTTGTTTACAGGACTCCTTCTTTCCTTTCACAGAGTAGGCCAGGGACATCAGACACACCACAGGAGGTGGAGCCAGCATTGTGGAGGGAAGGCACAGCCCTATTCAGGTCCCAGGTGCAATTCCTCCCACCTATCTCCATGCAGATCTCTCTATTCAGCCCTGTGCTGACTCACCCTGTCTCCTGGAGTCCCCCAGCCCCTGTCACTCACAAACCCAGACAAGGAATACACAACCTAGCAGAGGCAGGCTTGGATAGTTAGGCAAGAAAATACCTACTTTCTAAAAATTGTATTTTCAAACACAGAGGGGACGATTCCGATGTCGGCCGGAAGCGCACCTAACAGTATTCGTCCGGAAAAAATACCAGTTGAACGCGTGTTTTCCGACCGACTCGAACACTCTACCGAACAAACAAGTACGATGCGCATAACAGCCCAGATTCCGAGCGAGCCGTACTTACCCATTCCAGCTCCTGTTCCCCGCCCGAGCCGGATCCGTAAACGCCGAATCGAGTCGCACGGAACCAAACACACAGCACCTTCCGGCTGGACTAGTACGATGCGTCTTCCGTACGCGCCGAACTTGTTGCTACGTCCAGCACATTTGAGCATCCGGGCGAGCCGTACATAAGCTCCGTTTCGCGCCACAAGACGATCCACGGCTACGAGACGAACAAGCCTGCTACGAGTACGACTCGAAGACACGAGAAACCCGAACGAGACGATCCAAGCATGAATCCCATTGCGCAGGTCCTACCTATACTCTACATCTATTACCGGGACCGGCACAGACGCGTACGGCTCAGACGGTAAGTCAAACACCAACAATACAAACAAACCACACGTACACGAAATATGTCACACACACATAGGGATGCACAAATAACGTACACTAGCAACATCAGAACCATAGGGGTGGGATGGCCAACACCAATGCCATACACAGCCATAGGGGGATGGATGCCTGCCACTACTACCACCCCTACCCAGGGGGCCCTGGATTCCTGCCACTACTACCACCCCTACCCAGGGGGCCCTGGATGCCAGTCACTACCACCACCCCTACTCAGGGGGGGCTGTATGCCTGCCACTACCACCACCCCTACCCAGGGGGGCCTGGATGCCTGCCACTACTACCATACCCACCCTTAGGGGGATGGATGCCTGCCACTACTACCACCCCTACCCAGGGGGGCCTGGATGCCTGTCACTACTACCATCCCCACTCATGGGGGGCTGGATGCCTACCACTACTACCATCCCCACTCATGGGGGGCTGGATGCCTACCACCACTACCATCCCCACTCATGGGGGGCTGGATGCCTACCACAACTACCATACCCACTCATGGGGGGCTGGATGACTACCACTACTACCATCCCCACTCATGGGGGGCTGGATGCCTGCCACTACTACCACCCCTACCCAGGGGGCCCTGGATGCCTGCCACTACTACCACCCCTGCCCAGGGGGGCCTGGATGCCTGCCACTACTACCACCCCTACCCAGGGGGCCTGGATGCCTGTCACTACCACCACCCCTACTCAGGGGGGGCTGGATGCCTGCCACTACCACCACCCCTATCCAGGGGGGGCTGGATGCCTGTCACTACTACCATCCCCACCCTTAGGGGGATGGATGCCTGCCACTACTACCATCCCCACTCATGGGGGGCTGGATGCCTGCCACTACTACCACCCCCACTCATGGGGGGCTGGATGCCTACCACAACTACCATACCCACTCATGGGGGGCTGGATGCCTACCACTACTACCATCCCCACTCATGGGGGGCTGGATGCCTGCCACTACTACCACCCCTACCCAGGGGGCCCTGGATGCCTGCCACTACTACCACCCCTACCCAGGGGGCCCTGGATGCCTGTCACTACCACCACCCCTAATCAGGGGGGCTGGATGCCTGCCACTACCACCACCCCTATCCAGGGGGGGCTGGATGCATGCCACTACTACCACCCCTACCCAGGGGGCCTGGATGCCTGCCACTACTACCACCCCTACCCAGGGGGCCTGGATGCCTGTCACTACCACCACCCCTATTCAGGGGGGCTGGATGCCTGCCACTAACACCACCCCTATCCAGGGGGGCTGGATGCCTGTCACTACTACCATCCCCACCCTTAGGGGGATGGATGCCTGCCACTACTACCATACCCACCCTAAGGGGGATGGATGCCTGCCACTACTACCATACCCACCCTTAGGGGGATGGATGCCTGCCACTACTACCAGCCCTACCCAGGGGGGCCTGGATGCCTGCCACTACTACCATACCCACCCTTAGGGGGATGGATGCCTGCCACTACTACCAGCCCTACCCAGGGGGCCTGGATGCCTGTCACTACTACCATCCCCACTCATGGGGGGCTGGATGCCTACCACCACTACCATCCCCACTCATGGGGGGCTGGATGCCTACCACTACTACCATCCCCGCTCATGGGGGGCGGCTGGATGCCTACCACTACTACCATCCCCACTCATGGGGGGCTGGATGCCTACCACTACTACCATCCCCACTCATGGGGGGCTGGATGCCTACCACTACTACCATCCCCACTCATGGGGGGCTGGATGCCTACCACCACTACCATCCCCACTCATGGGGGGCTGGATGCCTACCACAACTACCATACCCACTCATGGTGGGCTGGATGCCTACCACTACTACCATCCCCACTCATGGGGGGCTGGATGGCTGCCACTACTACCATCCCCACTCATGGGGGGCTGGATGCCTACCACTACTACCATTCCCACTCAAGGGGGGCTGGATGCCTACCACTACTACCATCCCCACTCATGGGGGGCAGGATGCCTGTCACTACAACCACCCCTACTCATAGGACGGGTAATGCATGACACAACTAGCATACTCCCACATAAGGACTGTCTGTAAATTACATCCCACCCCCAACACCATGACAAGCGTGTGTGGTCTGTGTCAAATGCATACAACACTGAACATGACATTGAACATACAATGTGACCCCCTAACATGTGTCACACATAATTTTGTGTGTGGCCTACACAATGCAAGCAGACCATGACCACTGTGGCAATGGGGCCCAAAGCCCCATCACCACAGTGCCCAAAAGGCAAGTGTGTGCTCCATAGCTGAAGCACATTTTGAACAGTGTGGCAATGGGGCCCAAAGCCCCTTCACCACAATGCCCAAAATGTAAGTGTGTGCTCCATAGCTGAAGCACATTTTGAACAGTGTGGCAATGGTGCCCAAAGCCCCATCACCACAGTGCCCAAAAGGCAAGTGTGTGCTCCATAGCTGAAGCACATTTTGAACAGTGTGGCAATGGGGCCCAAAGCCCCATCACCACAGTGCCCAAAATGTAAGTGTGTGCTCCATAGCTGAAGCACATTTTGAACAGTGTGGCAATGGGGCCCTAAGCCCCATCACCACAGTGCCCAAAAGGTAAGTGTGTGCTCCATAGCTGAAGCACATTTTGAACAGTGTGGCAATGGGGCCCTAAGCCCCATCACCACAGTGCCCAAAAGGTAAGTGTAGTCCTGGTAAAAGCTGCTAAACCAAAAATGCAGGGATTATTCCTGGCCACACAACACCAAACACTACAGTGGCATTGTAGTGCTTGTGTCCCATAGCAACATAGATTGTGTGAGGCAAGCAGTGCAGTGCCAATGACACATCGTTCTAGCCATGTGCACACAAACATCAGCCATGGGGGCCCACATTGTCTACATTCACAAATAACACAATGACAGAAGTGAGCATCATAATGCAGACCCACATATCTGCAGCAATGGACACACAAATGTAGATATCCTGTGGAGACTGTAGATGTCATGTGAACAAATACCATACCATGGCAGCAATGGGACATACTAACCATGATCAATGTGCTGACTGATGACCTAGCAGTTCCAGGGCCAGCAGGGGAAAGCCAACAAACAACATACAGCCAATGGCAAACTAAAGATATGCCAATGCAGTGGTGCAAATGCACAAACACAAACAGGCAGACTCACACTGCATATCATACACAACAGGTGAGGGGGTTGTGTGCCAGTGTCCCCAGGCAAACACACAACACATGAGGAGGACAGATTCACTAATACACAGATGTCAGCACAGTCACATACAAAACTAACTCAGGGATTGGATTCCCCTATGTGGGCAAACAGGCATTGTGAGATGAGAGGGAGCCCAAATTACACATGTCACACAAGCTTGTAGGAACAGCAACAAACACAGCAAGAGACAGAACCACCACAGCACTCCCCCAGGGACCCCACATTGTGGTGACACTAGCCTGCATGACAATCACACTGTGATGGCAAAGGTAGATGTCATCCACACTGTGAACCACAGCCATGTGTCCTGAGCAACAAACTACCATCACACCTATACAAGCACAAAGCACTCACCATTGCCTGCCAGCCAAGGACAACATGGAGGTAGTGCCCCAGCCGTGCAACAACTCACATTTGCACACACTCAACGCCACACACCTTGAACTCCACCAATGTGCAGCAGTGAAGCTCACATGGACTGCTGACATTGCACATGCACCCATGAAAATCCCAGGGGTGGTGGGGGGAAATAAGGTGCAGAAACCCATCACACATGGCCAGTCAACAATACTTGTGAATGTCTGACACACTGCACAGTATGCCGTACATGGGCATGACGTCAAATCCACCCCAAACAATGGGATCCTGGCCATAGTCACACACCAATGAAGAAGCCAAGCTGACCCACAAAGGACACACATAGACAACTTCCAACATTGCAGCTCTGACCCTGAGGAGTGGCAGCAGTCACACACACAACGTGTCACAATCACTGAAAGCATACACAAACAGAAAATCACATTACTCGTGTAACCAACAAGTGCCAAGAGGAATCTTGACTGTGTCCCATCTGCGTTTGCCCACATCCCCAGCCCTGACAACAAAGACAACTAGGGATGACAACCTCATTAACATTAGTTTGCCATGCACCCACATCCCGGAGAAACCAGGTCCAAGATGCTGGATGAACACAGAACAACTCAGCAAGCATCACAAACAGGAACATCTGTAGGGACACAGCCTGTGTAGGAAAAGGAGAAGGGTACACGCACAGACATGCCTACACAACACACAACACGGGCACAGCCTATATCACGGAATCACGCACTGCCATGAGGGCACTCTACTCCTGTGGAAGGTCAGCTGTGCCAAACCTTGTCTGTGCACAAGTCAAACATGTCAGCAGAACACTCGGTCAGTGAGTCAACAACTACAACACACTGAAGGCTCTGCTCATATCAGCCTGGGCACGGGAGTGTCACGTCAGTCATCTGCATACACCCAAGACACGTGTCAAGCAACTTGCACTGTGTACACAGATGAGTCCTACAAATTTGATGTGCTAAACTGCATGTCCATTGGAGACGGGCACACAGTCAGGGTACTAGGAACATTGGACAGTGGTAAGCCCACCAGATGTGCATCAGTGTAGGACAAAGATGGTAATCTACAAATGCTAAACGTACATCCCTGTGTCAAATGCTGAACATTACACCTTCAGACTGCAGCAAAGGATGCTATAGATCCAGACTAGATTAGGACACATATCCCATGGACCACATGGAGCCCATCACAGCAAAACTTCATTTACCTGATCTGAACACTATTACCACATCAAATGCATGATTCCACACATCTACATCATGTACCTCCAAAGATTAACCACAAGTAGAGCAGACCGTAGCGCCTTGACAAGGCAGACCGTAGCGCCTTGACAGGGGGGACTGCGAGCGACTCCAGGCATCTTCCGCTCTTCTCCCCAGGAGGGGACTCCACTGACCAGCATCCTCAGCGCGCGGACGCGCTGAAAAGGAGCCGCGCTGTCCCGCGGCGCACTGCAGACCGTAGCGCCTTGACAGGGGGACTGCGAGCGACTCCAGGCATCTTCCGCTCTTCTCCCCAGGAGGGGACTCCACTGACCAGCATCCTCAGCGCGCGGACGCGCTGAAAAGGAGCGCGCTGTCCCGCGGCGCACTGCAGACCGTAGCGCCTTGACAGGGGGGACTGCGAGCGACTCCAGGCATCTTCCGCTCTTCTCCCCAGGAGGGGACTCCACTGACCAGCATCCTCAGCGCGCGGACGCGCTGAAAAGGAGCGCGCTGTCCCGCAGCGCGGGACGCGCGCGGGCGAAGCCCGGGCCAAGGGCGGGCCCGTCCACGCCCGTCGGAGGCTGGGCTGGGCACACTCTCTGATATTTGTGCTCTGGACCGTTTGATCGTTTGAGACTGAAAGGTATTGTTGTTATTGTACACTTGTTTACAGTTTAACAAACTTTATATTGGGAATTTGGTCTTTTCTTAATTTCACTGACTGGGTGTGATATTCAGTTACTAGAAGCGAATTATGAGTAAAAGGAAGGGAAGTAAAGAAAAACATATGGGTGGACCAATTGGGACTCTGGACGCCTTTCTAACGAGGGCTGAATCAGTCCTTGTCCACGAAATTGAACTAACTGAGAGGAGGCTCTCTTTGGACTCACATATTGCACATAAATGCTGTTCGCTAGGAAGAACAACTATCGCAGATTCCCAAGACTCTTTGGACGCCCTAGTATCAGTGACAGAACTGGTGCAGTCTGATGGCGGGTTGGGCATTCCTATATCTATGGGTCAGCCCACGTTATCTGATGATACGACAGGTTGTCAGTCTGTGCCTCAGGGGCAGACCATACCAATATTCCCACAGAATAGTAATTTTGTACCCTCCATTGTAAAGAAAAGAGGAGGAGGGCCATTAAAGCAACGAACAATGAAAAGGACTCGTCTGGAGAAACATGTGGGGGTTCTTGTTTATCTCCCCCAAAACGATGCGAATTACAAGGTCTAAGGTCATGGCTAAGGCTCTTAATATGCAACTTAATCAGCAAATCCCAGTGGTAAATGATTCTGCCCATGATTTTGCCTTTTTAAATAAAATTGAATTAATGGTTTCTACACTTTTAACTCCTCTAACGTGTAAACTATCTTTAATTGAGGAAAAGCTAAACTCTTTGGAGGCAATGTTTTTATCAAAACAAAATCCCGTAAGGGGTAATCAGCTAAATGAGGAAGTAAGATTGACCTCAGGTGCGGTTCCTCATGTGCTGGTGGATAATTTGGGTAGTGATGCCCCACAGATTTTGGTAGGGGCGCAAGCCCAATTGGTGGCACCCAAAGAGAGTGTCACCTTGATACATGGCGATTCCCAAGCGAATTTGAGTGATTCGAATGACCGGTTTTATTCTTTGTAAAATAGTCATGCAAATATATACAATCCCCTATCTCATTTTAGAAGTACACGTAATGCATCCCGGCCATTAGTGGATACTTTCCTGCCTACCCCCTTGCTAAATACAGTGAATTTAGAAAAGGGAACCACAATTACCTGTGGGAGGGGGGCTGTTCATCATTCTGCTGAGGGCCTGAATGCTAGAGACAGGATAGATCTTCCGCCAGCAGCTTGCCCATATGTGATTGTTTTGGCTAATGTACCGGCATTAAAATTAAAGCAAATAGAATCTACTGAACAGCTGATCCATAAAGCCCAGTATTGGCTTACTAATTGTGCGGGTGACAACTATAACATATATGGACATGTGATTATGGCCAGGAGAGTTAACTGGATAGGCAAGGCCCCCAAAACTTTTAAAGGGGATTGCATTATTATTAATTTTGACAACCAAAATGTGGTGGGGCAGTTACTATCTGTTCTGCCAAGTTTTCCTTCACCCCATTCAGAAATCTGTGCACTTCCACTTGGTTTTTTTATAAACCGCACAACTTTCTAGAGGCTTCGTCAAATAGAAGGAATGTGAGTAATAGACTTGGGTATCCTGTTCCTAACTTATGTGCTACCTCAACAGTTTTACTCTCTCTCTTAGTAACCGTTTTTCTACATTGGACGGTATGCAAGACTGTGATTGACTGACAGGGCAGACTTCATCACATATAGAGTCAGCTGATTTAGTCTTGGAATTTATATCACCTGTAGTTTCTGTTTTAACTGTGGATGCCCATACACATCCAAAAACGAAGGTATCTGGTTTGACTGTGCCCCAGACTACGCCTCATATAGATTGTTCTACGTCTTCCGTAGCAGTGATGTCGTGGAACATTGCTGGGTTTAACCAAAAGAAAGCAAATAATGAGTGGCTTTCCCTTATAACATCTAAGGATATAGTGTGTCTACAGGAAACCTGGGAAATTAATTCAATACATCTTAATGGGTACTGTTCATATCATACGCCAGCAAAACCGTCGGTATCGGGCCGCGCTAAGGGAGGTTTGTTAACCTTACTTTCTAATAGCTTCCCATTAAAAGTAAAACGATTTTTAAATACATCATCATTCTATCACATTATAGTCTTGGAGCAGGGTGCTGATAAATATTGGCTACTTGTAAATTTCTACAATAATAATTTTGGTAATAATCAAGTTGCGATATTGGCACCACTAGAAAGGGATATTGCTAATTTAGAGAAAACACTTAGCAAACCCTGTGATATAATCTGGCTTGGCGACTATAATGCTCATCCATGTGATAAAGTAGATACTCCGGCATGTGGGATACTAGATGATGATGGGGACTGTGTCTTACATTTTGACCATACTGATTATGGTTCTGGGCTAAATAGACTACTCATCACTAGGAATCTTGTGTTTTTAAATACTATTGATACCTCAACTGGGCACTTAGACTGTACCTTTTTTAGTCGTACCTCCTCTTCTACACTTGACTATATTCTGGTCTCTAATTCTATAAGGAAATATTTTTCCCCACTACAGATTAAATTCTATGTTTTTAGTGACCATGCGGCGATCACTTTTTTGATCTCTTCCTTAAAAAAGGGGAATGTCGTTTAAACCTCCCCATAGTACCAGTGATTGGAAGGGTAAATGGGATCGTCCTGAAATGGGAGAAAGTTGACCCAGAGAAATTTTTGGTTACAATAGGTAGGAAGTGTGCCTTAGAGATAAGGCTATGCCTAGATCCCTCAATCACTGATGGAATGGTCAATGCTTTTGAACTGATACTGAGGGAAGTTAAGTTTAACCTTATGTGCTCCATCCGTAATAGATCCCCTAAGACTTGTACTTGGTTTGATGAAGATTGACGAACTGCACTTGGAAATCTACATGTGGCCCTTAAAGTAATACCACGTAACCAGCATCTGATTACATCTCTACGGCGGGTCTATAAGGAAGCCAGAAGGGTAAGGCAAAACGCTCTAAAAGAAGAATGGTGGGACAGCCTATATGAAGCTGTCCTAATAAAAAGTTCACAGGCATTTTGGTCTGTAATAAATGCACCCTTTTTAAAAGACGAATTAACTATATCTTTAGATAGCCATGTTCTTGAGGAGGATTGGGTCACACATTTTGAAGCTTTGTTTGGGGCCTTGGAGGAGGTATCTATTCAGCCTCCGCCTCCTGGCTCTGATAACGTAGGAATAGATGTTTGGTTTACAGTAGACGAAACTAAATACGCTCTCAGCCAATGTAAACGAGGGAAGGCACCAGGGCCGGACGGTGTTCCGATCGACCTTTTTTTAGAAAATCAAGACCTTTGGGCTCCGCTTCTAACTAATGTTTTTAACAATATTTCTCAAACTGGAGCACCCCAGTCGTGGAAAACGACTGTAATTGTCCCAATCTATAAAAAGGGAGATAGGACATTGCCAATCAATTACAGGCCAATATCTTTGATAGATTCCACAGCAAAATTAATGGGACGGCTCCTTTTAAATAGACTCGAGGTCTGGGCAATGGAGAAGAATATTATTATCCCTACTCAATATGGTTTTAGGAAAGGGAAAGGAACGGTGGATCAGTGCCTGAACTTGAACCTGATAATAGCAAAATATACGGCTGCAAAAAATGGCCACTTGTATCTTGCCTTCATGGATCTGTCCGCAGCCTTTGACTGCGTGGCACAGCATAGGCTGTGGCAGATCATGGAGGCAATGGGAGTTGAGATCCAGATCATACGTATTATCCAGGATTTGTATAGTGGGGCCTCAGCCTCTGTTCGTTTTGGGAAAAATGGTGAGTGTACGAGACATTTTAAAATTGCAAGAGGTGTACGCCAGGGGTGCGTCCTTGCCCCCTTTTTATTTTCATTGTATACCAATGCTGTTGAATCTGCCCTAATTGGTATTACTCCAGATGTCCCTTACATTAAGTCTATGCAGGTACCTCTACTCCTCTATGCGGATGACGCAGTGATCTTAGCTCGCACTGGTAATGCACTGCGCCGGATAGTAAGGGAGTATATTAAATTTATGAATGATCTGGATATGAGAATTAATTTTTCCAAATCTTTTGTGTTAGTGGCAGGTGCTAAACAGAGGAAACAGCCCAATATCCATATTGAAGGGGGTAAAATGGAAGTGGTAGATTCTTTTAATTATTTGGGGATTGTGTTTAATGGACAATGTAATTGGAAGTCTATGATTGAAAATAGGTGTCTGCAGATGGAGAAGACTATTGGGGCCCTTAGTAAATTTGTAAAAAGATTGGATCGAAACCGATTGAAACTATAAAGAAAGTCTATCAGGCTAAAAGTGTATCTGTTGCAACATATGGAGCAGCAGTGTGGGGTGTTGTAGATTGCTCGAAACTACAAATGATTGAGGATACCTTTTGAAGAAATTAGTTTCCTTACCCAAATCCTGTTCTAATTTTATTTGTCACACTGAATTAGATGTCCCTTATATCTGTGACAAAATCTCTATTTCACCTGTTTTATTGTGGCATTCGATTTGGCGTAAGGACACTCTTGCGCTGACTAGAGATATAATAAATGATGTCCAGAAGTTAGATGGGGCTAGTAGGATTAGATGGATATGTTATGTAGAATCCACACTTAAGGCAGTTGGGTTACATGAATTGTATACTAACCCTGTGTCATGTTGCTCTGTTTCAAAGAAAGAGTTAAAATACCAATTACTGTCTAGATTACAAGTAAGGAGGCAGAACGCTAATTTTAGCCTGACAACTGTTAGAACATTTTCTGCTGTTCCGAGTATTACGTCACTGGATTCTAATACAACTTATCTGTCTTTTGTCACTAACCAGCAACATAGATTCATATTAGTGAGATTTCGGTTAAATTATATCCCTTTGATGTTAGGATTTCCATCAAAAATGTATGCACTTTCTGAATTGCCTCTTTGCACATGTGATGATTTATCTATTCAGAATAATCTTCACTTTTTATTTTTTTGTAAATTTTATCAGGAACAAAGAAAAAGGTTTATTATCCCTCTTATACGCAAGATGAATTTTAGACAGTGTCGTGTGGCCCTTTTTACTTACAGCTATTGTCTGACCCTTTTACATGTTTTTCACTGGCGTCCTTTTTCCTGCTAGCATTGAAGAAGAGAAGATTGACTTTTTAATCTGTTATTTGATATATTTACTCAAGGATGGACTTATGTATAAGATTATGAGATCAATTGGTTTTATATTACTGGGTTTGTTATGTAAAATTGTAAATATTGGACTGTGCTATAATGTAACTGTTTTTAGTATACTTTTTATGCCACCATTTTGGTAGGCGAAATAAAGTTATTTTGATGATGATGATAACCACAAGTAAACAAAAATAGGCTTTATTCAGCAAGTGTGCAACTCAAATCAAAAGTCCAAAATAAACTAAGGCCAATGGCCAGTCCAAATATACAAATGCTGTCCCCCACCTTGAGCAAAGCTAAATGCAATGACACAGTCCCCAAATGACACAATTTCCCGACTATAAGGGCCACACATATGCGTATCAGAGGAGAAGTGGGCATGTCACAAATGAGGGACATGGGTCCTGGACCACATGACTGATGTACTGTGGAAGTTCAACCAGGCCAGAGGAGGGCACATAGCATGTCAGACAAAGTGCACAGTGCAGTCATGGACTCACCCCCTCCTTGCTGCTGTCTGTCCTTCAGCTGCCCATCCAGGTCAGGGAAGACCACCGCCAGGATCCGGAGCATGTGGGGGTCAGGGTCCGGTGTCCGCCCCTCCTGCGAGGAGGCGACAGCTTCAGCTGGACCCTTGCGATCCTCCGGGTCCAGCCACGAAGGTCCTGCCACCTCTTCTGGCAGTTGCGGATCCTGCGCCTGTAGACCCCCACGGATCTTACTTTCTGGGCGATGGTCAGCCAAATTTCCTGCTTCTGGTGGGCATCAACCTGTGAGGATGACAAAGTGAAAAGGCCATTACTACACATGCAACATATACGTGCATCACACAGTTGGATATACATGTCTCAATCACAGGGGCATATGATGTACACAGGCAGTGCAACAATGGCTATGAACAGTTTGCCAGCAGTCACTACATGGTATCATTGCATGGGAAGTAAACCTAGTTGGAATGCACTGTTACTGCACTGTGCCAGTTCAGTGCATGTAACTACACACTTTGGGGTGTGACAACTACTCAGTGGGCATGCTAGCCAGTGGTGTGCACACTGAAAGGCCTGCTAGTCAGACAACATGCACAATTAGTGAGGCAGTGGACAGCACACTCACCTGCTCCCCTGGTTTCCCATACAGCTTGCTGTACTGTGGAAGGAGGCTGTCCAGCAGGGCCTGGTTCTCCTCAAGGCTGAAGGCTGGGGCTCTCTCCACAGTACGTGCCATTGCAGGAGCCAGAGGATGCATAAACAGCAGCAGTGTTGGTGGCAGATGTCGTCCTGGAGCATGTAGTGCAGGCAAGTGAGCTCTCAGGGGAACAGCCAGCATTATATGTGTGCTGCAGAGGCAGATACTGTCCCATGTGTCCAAAGTGATAGGTCCAAGTCGTTTGCATCTTCTGAATCTGACCAATCCATGGAATAGCAGCAATAATACACGCCCACAGCATCCTTCAAATCTTCAACTTCATGACACCCATGATTTTGCAACATTGTTGTGGCTGGCCAACTGAATTCACTGCATCAGACTCGTTGGAGCTTCGAAAACGCGTCCGTTGCCATGCCAGGCCCCAGCCAATGTGTGCGCACCATTCTGTCCATTGCTGTACAACGCGTACCAGGCATACAACGCGTACCCGCTCACATACAATGCAATGGGCCAGCCGGGCACACCAATCGGTCCATTGCTCTACAACGAGTACCAGGCATACAACGCGTACCCGCTCACATACAATGCAATGGGCCGGCCGGGCACACCGATCGGTCCATTGCTCTACAACGCGTACCCGCTCACATACAATGCAATGGGCCGGCTGGGCACACCGATCGGTCCATTGCTGTACAACGCGTACCAGGCATACAACGCGTACCCACTCACATACAATGCAATGGGCCGGCCGGGCACACCGATCGGTCCATTGTTGTACAACGCGTACCAGGCATACAACGTGTACCCGCTCACATACAATGCAATGGGCCGGCCGGGCACACCGATCGGTCCATTGCTCTACAACGCGTACCCGCTCACATACAATGCAATGGGCCGGCCGGGCACACCGATCGGTCCATTGCTGTACAATGCGTACCAGGCATACAACGCGTACCAGCTCACATACAATGCAATGGGCCGGCCAGGCACAACGATCGGTCCATTGCTCTACAACGCGTATCCGCTCACATACAATGCAATGGGCCGGCCGGGCACACCGATCGGTCCATTGCTGTACAACGCATACCAGGCATACAACGCGTACCCGCTCACATACAATGCAATGGGCCGGCCGGGCACACCGATCGGTCCATTGCTGTACAATGCGTACCAGGCATACAATGCGTACCCGCTCACATACAATGCAATGGGCCGGCCGGGCACACCGATCGGTCCATTGCTCTACAACGCGTACCAGGCATACAACGCGTACCCGCTCACATACATTGCAATGGGCCGGCCAGTCACACCGATCGGTCCATTGCTCTACAACGCGTCCCTGGACAGGTCACACGCATATGTCACCATGCTGGTCACTGGTGAACCTATGCCAGCCACATTTACTTTCCAGGGACTCAGGGGCACACCTACAACACCACACCCAGTCCACACTGTATATAAGGCATGTGTGGCAGCATAACCTTATCTGTGTATGGGGGTGAACATGTGGATTTTGGGGTGGCACTTGGGGGCAGACACACCCAGGCTGTGCACGTGTTCATGGGGACAGGGTCCTTTGTGTGTTGTGCACCTGACCACTGTGGTGTGCAACTTTTCATTTCTGAGCATGTGTCATGGTCACATTTCCAGGTTGTGTATGACATGTCACATACCCCCAGGCTCACATGTGGGAAGGCATGTACGTCACAGGGTGGCCCATTTCAACAATGGTGATGTCCCTCCACAGTCTGTGTGCATGTTGTGTATCACATGTCTCTGACTCCATGTGCACAATGGGAGACAGTCTCCACATCCACGTGGTTTGTGCATGAACTTTGATGGTGTGTGTGTGTGTGTCACAGACGTCCATGTCTGTCCTGCAGAGCCTACAGGGGACACTACCTGTGGGTGTCATGTTTGTTTTTCTGACGTGTAGATGATACGCCATGTCATGCCAGTGTCCATGTGGCAAGACAGGGTCCCTGGGAATCTACCTGTCAATGAGCTGTGATGCCTGTGGAGCATCTGTCCAGACATGTCACTGTGGTATGTGTGTGGAACGTGAGAGCAGTTAATTGCTACTGTGACACAGCCTAATGGTGTCCCATAGCACACCCTGGAACCTGTTATCAACACTTGTTGAACAGAGATGTTAGATGATGTCCATGTAGGTGCCATATATGTCCAAACGGAACGACACACACATAAAGTACTTGTGTTTGTTAATGATGTATCATGTGAAATTGAGTATGGTGAACGGCACATAGGTGGGGTGACTGACAATCTTGCTTTCTTCACCTATGCACTGCAGGGCTCCTGCTGTCCATCGACCATTCCCAGACCTGGCAACGATGGTGGAACATGACAGCATCCGACGGTACCGCTTCACCAGGCAGCTGATTGAGGATTTGGCAGTGCGGTTGGACCCACATTTGCAGCCTGGCCGGCCGTATCCTACAGCGCTGACCCCCAAGGTGAAGGTGATGGCAGCCCTACACTTCTTTGCCACCAGTACCTTTTAACACACTGTGGCAACTACTGGTGGGATGTCACAGACTATGTTCAGCCGTGTGCTATGCGATGTTTTGGGGGCAATGTTGAGATACCTGAACCAGTACATCTATTTCCCAACACGTCAACGACTCACTGACGTCAAGAGTGACTTCTATGCCCTGGGGAGGATGCCACATGTAATTGGCTCCATTGATGGGACACATGTGGCTTTGATACCACCACAGGCACATGAGCAGGCATACCGGAACCGTAAACATTACCATTCGATCAATGCTCTGGTGGTATGTCTTGCAGATATGACCATCACACATGTGTGTGCCCGTTTCCCGGTTCGGCACACGATGCCTACGTGATGAGGAGTAGTCGCATCCCGAGGATGATGTCACAGATGCCGAACCAGCGTGCCTGGCTTGTTGGTGTGTACTGACTTTGTACCATTGTGTGTGTTCTGCTATGTTGTTTTCCGCACACATTTTCAAATCGGCTAATGTGCAATTGTCTGTCTGTAGGTGACTCGGGATACCCCAACATGCCGTGGTTGCTGACACCCCTCAGGAACCCTGTGACACCCCTCAGGAACCCTGTGACACCAGCCCAGATGCGCTACAATGAGGCACATGGTCGGACGAGGAGGGTGATTGAGCGGACCTTTGGTCTCCTGAAGAGCCGCTTCCGCTGCCTGGACAAGACAGGAGGGGCCCTCCCATATGCCCCAGCAAAGGTGTGCAAGATTGTCATCGTCTGCTGCATGCTACACAACCTGGCAGTGCGGAAGGAGTTGCCTCTCATCCTGGATGACGATGACCAACGTCCCCCACCTGTGGAAGATCCTGGCCTGGGTCACGATGCCAGTGAAGATGATGATGATGATGGTGATGTCCGCACACAGCTCATCACCAACTTCTTCAGCTGAATGTGAGTCTCCAGAGGGTTGTAATGTCAATGATTTGAGTTTGCATGATATGTGTGTGTGGTGCTCTGTTGCTGTTTGAGTGTGGCCATGTGCTACTTGACTGGATGCGTGCAGCGATGTGTCCTTGCAGGTGGTCTGTACTGCCCAACAGTGTTGACATGCTAACTTGGTTTTGTGTAGTTATCTCGTGACATGTATTAGACATGAGTATTGCCGTTCCGTGCTGTTCTTCAGTGGTTTTGACTGTGTGTCATGTCTGTCCTCCATAGGGTGCTGCTCGAGTTGTCTGATCAACTTGGATCCCCGAATCCATGATTCAACTTCCAAGGTGGAAGCAGTCGTTTCCCTCCAGGTGATGTGCCACACACCCCTGGACTTTCTATCTTCTGCACTTTTTGACTTTGTGGCCACAGCCATGTTGGATTAGCTTGCATTTGTAGTGGAAACAACATGTTGCAAATGTGTAATAAACCTGTGCTTCACTTTGGGATGTGTGTTGTCTGTAGTCACACATCTGACTGACATTTGCTTACTGCACCTGTAGTCTAGTTGACAGTGACTGTGAATAGGTGGCGTGTCTGTGCATTCCACTGTATTTCGTTGCAACATCAGTATAGGTGTGAGTCTGATGGCCATGGTGTGTATGTGTTGTGTGACCCTAGTGGTGTGTCTCCCTCATATGTGTCACGTCGCCATGACTGACATGACGGTGATGGACTTGCTGTAGCAGTTAGCATGCACAGTGTCATTTAGCAGATCACCATCTACATGACAAAAACCACGTTGGAATCACAACAGAGGCAGATATGGTGTATTGGTGAGTTTATTTACATACAGGTGTGAGGATGGTACACAGGATGGTGGGTGCTGTACATAGAAATTGGAATCCAAAGTTCCCATGTGAATTGGAAGTCTTGGTAGCTGAAATGTCCAGAGTAAAGTCCACAGTCATCTGATAAATTTGGCCAACTAGAGCTCCCCAAGTCATGTGGGAGAGTTGGGTTGGCTTCGACAGGGCGTGCAGTTTGCACACAGAGGAAAAGTTCCAGAACAGGTGTTGGCTTCCTGGGGGATGTAGATGGCCATCGGCCTCTCAGTTTGGCCTCCTCGGACGGCCCCTCTTCTTGGGGGGGGACCCTCAGGTGCAGGCTGCGGCGGTGCAGGGGACTCTCTGCCAGAGTCCTCCTCCCTCCCTGTGGCATTTGCAGTTGTTTCAGCAGCAGATGTTGTGGGCACACAGGGAGGTGAGGCCATGTTGGTGCTGATCTGGCGGAGGCATGTCAGTATGTCCCTATGCACCGCTGTTAGTTGTTCCAATGTGTCCCACTTGGACTCCATGCCAGACATGCGTGTCTCGACATGTGACATGTGTGTCTCGACACGTGACATGTGTGTCTCGACACGGGACATGTGGGAGTCCAAGCGGGCATGATGGGCAGCCTGCTGCTGTTGTATGTCCTTGAGGATCCCCACTACCTGGCTGACCTCTCCGGTGCTAGTCTGGTATGCATCCGCGATGCGTGCCAGTTGTGGGTCATCATGCAGTCCAGACCCCTCTGCAAAGAGCGACCTATGTCTACCACCCCTCCCACAACCCCTGGCGACACGTGCAAGACCTGCTGTGGCACGCACAGGTGACCGTGGGCCCACTTGGGTGTTGTTCCTGGGCTCGTTGTCACCAGCTCCAGTTTGGGCCTGGGTCCCTGCGCTGTTGTCATCTGTGGTCCTTGGTCTGTCCGTGTTGGCAGGGGTGGTCTGTGTGTTGGCAGTTGTTGGAGGGGTGGGTGCAGGGGGTGCAGATGTTGGTCCTGCTGGTGCTGCATGATGACTCACACCGGAGGGTCCAGCTGGTTCTTCGCCATCCGAGGAGTGCAGAGGCTGATCCACACCAGTGAGCTCAGTGTTCCCCGGAGCCTGGGACAGGGACTCCTCCTCGTCTGCTGCTGTGTCCCCATCATCACCTGTTTTGGGGAGAGACACAGATTGTATGTAATGTTTCTACTGGCATCAATTGTTCAAACACCTGACAGTTGTGACTGTACCTCTGGATGTGGGCCAGGACATTGCATTCTCCTAAATTGTGACAGTCAGAGAGTGATATTGGTGTAGCACATTGTCCTGCCAACCTGTGGCATGTCAATGTGAATGTTGAGGTGTGTGCATGACCAGCATTGGTGGTATTTGGTTGCCATCCAGGCCTCCTTCTCCCCCAGCCCAGTTATCCCACCATGAAGCGTGCTTCCATTGCAGGGAGTTCAAGTTGTCTTTCAGGATGTCAGTCAGTGGTGTCCTGCTGTTGGTTGTTGCACAGTTCCCAGCAGGGCCTTGTGCTCCCCACAGCAGTACCCAGTGTCAGCCATCTTGTGAGTCCTTTTCCACTCCCTGTGATGTGAGCATGGTTCAGAGTGGTGTTGATGGGCCAATTGTGAGGGTGAGCAATATCTGTGCCTACAACTCCCATCATACTATTGCCTCCACCCCCTTCCCAGCATGCCCATCCTTCCTTCCTTTTGACTCTGCTTCCCTGTGGGGTGGGGTGCCTGTGCTGACAGGATAGCTGGGAGTGTTGTCCTGGCAGTTGTTTGGCTACAAGTCCCAAGAGTGTCCCTGTGCTTCACACAGCATAACCCAGGGTGGTGGTTCTTTGTGGGATCTTCAGTTAGGATGTGAGGCATTGCATTCTCCCAGGTGGGTTATGTGGAGTTAGTGTTGAGGGGGTGTGTGAGGGGAGGTGCTTGTAACTATGGTCAGTGCTGTGAGTCCTCCTTCCCACCCAGCCAGATATCCCACCATGCAACGTGCTTCCATTGCAGGGAGTGCAAGTTGTCTTTCAGGATGTCAGTCAGTGGTGTCCTGCTGTTGGTTGTTGCACAGTTCCCAGCAGGGCCTTGTGCTCCCCCCAGCAGTACCCAGTGTCAGCCATCTTGTGAGTCCTTTCCCACTCCCTGTGATGTGAGCATGGTTGAGAGTGCTGTTGATGGGCCAATTGTGAGGGTGAGCAATATCTGTGCCTACAACTCCCATCATGCTATTGCCTGCACCCCCCTTCCCAGCATGCCCATCCTTCCTTCCTTTTGACTCTGCTTCCCTGTGGGGTAGGGTGCCTGTGCTGACAGGATGGCTGTGAGTGTTGTCCTGGCAGTTGTTTGGCTACAAGTCCCAAGAGTGTCCCTGTGCTTCACACAGCATAACCCAGGGTGGTGGTTCTTTGTGGGATCTTCAGTTAGGATGTGAGGCATTGCATTCTCCCAGGTGGGTTATGTGGAGTTAGTTTTGAGGGGGTGTGTGAGGGGAGGTGCTTGTAACTATGGTCAGTGCTGTGAGTCCTCCTTCCCACCCAGCCAGATATCCCACCATGGAACGTGCTTCCATTGCAGGGAGTGCAAGTTGTCTTTCAGGATGTCAGTCAGTGGTGTCCTGCTGTTGGTTGTTGCACAGTTCCCAGCAGGGCCTTGTGCTCCCCACAGCAGTACCCAGTGTCAGCCATCTTGTGAGTCCTTTTCCACTCCCTGTGATGTGAGCATGGTTCAGAGTGGTGTTGATGGGCCAATTGTGAGGGTGAGCAATATCTGTGCCTACAACTCCCATCATACTATTGCCTCCACCCCCTTCCCAGCATGCCCATCCTTCCTTCCTTTTGACTCTGCTTCCCTGTGGGGTGGGTTGCCTGTGCTGACAGGATGGCTGGGAGTGTTGTCCTGGCAGTTGTTTGGCTACAAGTCCCAAGAGTGTCCCTGTGCTTCACACAGCATAACCCAGGGTGGTGGTTCTTTGTGGGATCTTCAGTTAGGATGTGAGGCATTGCATTCTCCCAGGTGGGTTATGTGGAGTTAGTGTTGAGGGGGTGTGTGAGGGGAGGTGCTTGTAACTATGGTCAGTGCTGTGAGTCCTCCTTCCCACCCAGCCAGATATCCCACCATGCAACGTGCTTCCATTGCAGGGAGTGCAAGTTGTCTTTCAGGATGTCAGTCAGTGGTGTCCTGCTGTTGGTTGTTGCACAGTTCCCAGCAGGGCCTTGTGCTCCCCCCAGAAGTACCCAGTGTCAGCCATCTTGTGAGTCATTTCCCACTCCCTGTGATGTGAGCATGGTTGAGAGTGCTGTTGATGGGCCAATTGTGAGGGCGAGCAATATCTGTGCCTACAACTCCCATCATGCTATTGCCTCCATCCCCCTTCCCAGCATGCCCATCCTTCCTTCCTTTTGACTCTGCTTCCCTGTGGGGTGGGGTGCCTGTGCTGACAGGATGGCTGGGAGTGTTGTCCTGGCAGTTGTTTGGCTACAAGTCCCAAGAGTGTCCCTGTGCTTCACACAGCATAACCCAGGGTGGTGGTTCTTTGTGGGATCTTCAGTTAGGATGTGAGGCATTGCATTCTCCCAGGTGGGTTATGTGGAGTTAGTGTTGAGGGGGTGTGTGAGGGGAGGTGCTTGTAACT
The DNA here is from genome assembly GCA_963921515.1 of Calotriton arnoldi. Taxonomy (NCBI): domain Eukaryota; kingdom Metazoa; phylum Chordata; class Amphibia; order Caudata; family Salamandridae; genus Calotriton; species Calotriton arnoldi. The sequence continues at coordinate 44,188 of CAWUFW010016964.1, read as the reverse complement.
ATGGTCAGTGCTGTGAGTCCTCCTACCCACCCAGCCAGATATCCCACCATGGAACGTGCTTCCATTGCAGGGAGTGCAAGTTGTCTTTCAGGATGTCAGTCAGTGGTGTCCTGCTGTTGGTTGTTGCACAGTTGCCAGCAGGGCCTTGTGCTCCCCACAGCAGTACCCAGTGTCAGCCATCTTGTGAGTCCTTTTCCACTCCCTGTGATGTGAGCATGGTTCAGAGTGGTGTTGATGGGCCAATTGTGAGGGTGAGCAATATCTGTGCCTACAACTCCCATCATACTATTGCCTCCACCCCCCTTCCCAGCATGCCCATCCTTCCATCCTTTTGACTCTGCTTCCCTGTGGGGTGGGGTGCCTGTGCTGACAGGATGGCTGGGAGTGTTGTCCTGGCAGTTGTTTGGCTACAAGTCCCAAGAGTGTCCCTGTGCTTCACACAGCATAACCCAGGGTGGTGGTTCTTTGTGGGATCTTCAGTTAGGATGTGAGGCATTGCATTCTCCCAGGTGGGTTATGTGGAGTTAGTGTTGAGGGGGTGTGTGAGGGAGGTGCTTGTAACTATGGTCAGTGCTGTGAGTCCTCCTTCCCACCCAGCCAGATATCCCACCATGGAACGTGCTTCCATTGCAGGGAGTGCAAGTTGTCTTTCAGGATGTCAGTCAGTGGTGTCCTGCTGTTGGTTGTTGCACAGTTCCCAGCAGGGCCTTGTGCTCCCCACAGCAGTACCCAGTGTCAGCCATCTTGTGAGTCCTTTTCCACTCCCTGTGATGTGAGCATGGTTCAGAGTGGTGTTGATGGGCCAATTGTGAGGGTGAGCAATATCTGTGCCTACAACTCCCATCATGCTTTGCCTCCACCCCCCTTCCCAGCATGCCCATCCTTCCTTCCCTTTGACTCTGCTTCCCTGTGGGGTGGGGTGCCTGTGCTGACAGGATGGCTGGGAGTGTTGTCCTGGCAGTTGTTTGGCTACAAGTCCCAAGAGTGTCCCTGTGCTTCACACAGCATAACCCAGGGTGGTGGTTCTTTGTGGGATCTTCAGTTAGGATGTGAGGCATTGCATTCTCCCAGGTGGGTTATGTGGAGTTAGTGTTGAGGGGGTGTGTGAGGGGAGGTGCTTGTAACTATGGTCAGTGCTGTGAGTCCTCCTTCCCACCCAGCCAGATATCCCACCATGGAACGTGCTTCCATTGCAGGGAGTGCAAGTTGTCTTTCAGGATGTCAGTCAGTGGTGTCCTGCTGTTGGTTGGTGCACAGTTCCCAGCAGGGCCTTGTGCTCCCCACAGCAGTACCCAGTGTCAGCCATCTTGTCAGTTGTTTTCCACTCCCTGTGACGTGAGCATGGTTCAGAGTGGTGTTGATGGGCCAATTGTGGATGTGAACAATATCTGTGCCTACAACTCCCATCCTGCTATTGCCTACACCCCCCTTCCCAGCATGCCCATACTTCCTTCCTTTTGAGTGGACTTCACTGTGTGTGAGTGTGACAGCAATGGCAAGATGGCTGACAGTGTGGTCCTGTTGTTTGTTGTTGCCCAGTTCCCAGCAGGGCCTTGTGCTCCCCACAGCTGTGGCCAGTGTCAGACATCTTTGAAGTGGCTTTTGACTCCCTGTGAGGTGTGCATGCTTCAGTGCTAACTTGCTGGGCCATGTGGGTGTAAGATGTTGATCTGTGACTACCACTCCCATCATGCTATTGCCTACACCCCCTTCCCAGCATGCCCATCCTTCCTTCCTTTTGAGTGGACTTCAGTGTGTGTGAGTGTGACAGCAATGGCAAGATGGCTGACAGTGTGGTCCTGTTGTTTGTTGGTGCCCAGTTCCCAGCAGGGCCTTGTGCTCCCCACAGCAGTAGCCAGTGTCAGCCATCTTGTCAGTTGTTTTCCACTCCCTGTGATGTGAGCATGGTTCAGAGTGGTGTTGATGGGCCAATTGTGGGTGTGACCAATATCTGTGACTACCACTCCCATCATGCTATTGGCTACACTGACTTGACCAGCATACACAGAATTCCTTCCTTTGAGTGAGCTTCCCTGTGAGGTGGTGTTCTAGTGGTGGGTAAATTTCTGGGAGTGTTTGTTGGTTCTATTTGTGCCACTGCCTTGCTGTATTTGTTGTTAGGTTTGTAGATGTCATGACACAGTTACATATCACTATGAGATGGCAGGTATTGTGTTTGTCTGACTAGCATTCACATCTTGGGATGGATATCTTTTGGTTGCTGTGTATTTGCTAAGTGTGCATGGTTTGCCTATCCCCTTGACTGTGATGTGTGTGTGTTGTCACACCATATTGTGTATATTAGTTGTGTACTCACCAGGCTCTGGGATGTCTGTTAGTCCGTATACGCTCACTGGTGGTAGGATGGCCCGCACCTTCTCCTCCCAGAGCCTGAGGTATACTGGTTTTGCAGGAGGGCCACTGCCGGTGTGCTGGCTGAGGAGGTAGTCCTTTTTGAGTAGGTCCCTGACCCTCCTGCGCACATCATACCACCTGTTCTGGATGTCTTCCTTTGTGCGCAAACATGGTGATTGTGCGTTGACCCTGTCGACAATCCTCGCCCACATCTTGGTTTTCTGCGACATGGGGGTCTGTTGTACCAATGTACCAAACTACTGTGGCTCTACCCTGAGGATCTCATCTACCAGGACTTCCAATTCACAATCTAGGAACTTATGGTTCTTCTTTGGGGGCATGGTGATGGGTGGTGGTGGTGATTGATGTGTGTGTGTGTGCAAGTGGGGGTGTGTGAGTGTAGGTTAGCTGGGTGTGTGTGAGGGTGCTATTTGTAGGTGTGGTAATGGTGTGTGGCTTGTGTGATGTATGAGCTGTGAGTGTGTCTGTGGTTGCTGTGTGATGGTGTTCTGTCTGGCAGGTCAGTGGAATTTGCAAGGGATCATGGTAGGGATTTGTGGGCTTTATGTAGGTGGAGTTGGAGGTGTGTCCTTGTTCCATTTTTTTTTCTCCCTGTATTTATTGGCTTAGTGGTTGCTTGTTTGGCCCTTTTTTTTCTAATTTTTCCTTGGTGTTTTTGGAGCATGTAGGATTCGTTCTTGTGTCCGAGTAGGACGCTGCAGTTGTCTGGTGCGATCTTGTCCGACTCGTTCCCGCTGTGTGTCAGCTAGGTTTCATATTTCCACGTACGAGTCGGTCGCGGAGTATTGGGTTGCTTCGGCTGGGTTTTGTATGCGTGTCGGTCGTACGGCTTGTGCTCCGGGTGAGTCGGTCGTGTTTTGCACGCACAGCATCGTACTACGCGGGTTGGAGTTCGCGGGTACGTTTCGTTCGGGTTCAATCCGAGTGCGTGTCGGTCAGTTCGTTTCGCGTGATTTCCCGGCCGGATGGCTTGTTTCCGTCCGGCTCGGTCGGTCGTTTTGTATTCCGTCCGAGTCGGTCGAATTTCACATGCATTTCATCGTACTACCCGGGTCATGCGGCGCCGGTCCGAGTCGGTCGGACTTAATTCCCGTACCGAGTCGGTCGGTATGTTTTCCGGCCCGAATCGGAATTGGCCCCAGAATGTTAACACCAACTTCACTAAAATATGTATTTTATCATTCTGAGTTCAGGCATACTAAATTCGTTTTTCTACCATGTTCCCAGGGTCAGTTAGGATTATAAGCTGTAATAATCAAACTGCCCATTCTGGCCTATGGGGAGCAGGTAGCCTTGCAATAGTGAGAAAAGAAAATGGCTGTAATTCACTATTAGGACATGCCACACACACCAGGGTATGCCCTACCTTATACTTACAATGCACCCTGCCCTTGGGCCTACCTAGGGGTGTCTGATATGAAGAAAAGGGAAAGTTTAGGGACTGGTAAGTGGGTGCACTCACCAAGTCGACATGGCAGCCCTAGGCTGCACACAGGCTCTGCAATGGCAGGCCTGAGACACATTTTACAAGCTGCTTCTGTGGGTGGCACAACCAGTGCTGCAAGCCCACCAGCAGCATTGGATTTACCAGCCCTGGGCACACTCAGTGCACTGTACTAGGGACTGACAAGTAAACCAATCATCCAATCCTGGAGTCACTAATCCATACATCAATTTACAATAGAGAGCATATGCACTTTAGCACTGATCAGCAGTGGTAAAGTGCCCAGAGTCATAAAACCAACAAAAACAGGTCAGAAAAAGTACAGGAGGAAGGCAAAAAGTTCAGGGATGACCCTGCAAAAAGGGTCAAGTCCAACATGGGGGAAGAGGGAAAACAAGAGAAGAAAAATGAAGAAGTGTTCCTCAGTGTAACCAGTGAAGCAGGTAAGTTCTAACCCAGTTGTATGAGTTCCCTGTGTGTAAAGAGCAGAGAAGGAGAATTAATGTATGTAGTAGTTTAGTCTATGGCTCTACAATTCTATGAAATTGTATCTGTGGTGTAAAGGCGTTCCCTACCTATTTAACTCCCCTCGTCCAGTATGAATCAATTCTAATCCATACAGGAACATAGATGCAATCTAGATGAAAAAAGAAATAAAAAATAAAGACAGGTTTTGTACTCTCACTTTTGCAGAGCAACTATGCAATTGTAAATACATGGAACAAAAACACTCACCTGCTATTGAGAAGTAGCAGTGAGCTAAATGTAGCCCAAACATTCATATATACATTAGTCAACTGCGAGTATAGAACAGTGAATATAGGTCCCTTTTTATTAAAAAAAGAACAAAAAATAAAAATTGCGCAGGCTATTACTATGTCTTCGTAACTTCAGGAAACATTCAATGTGCTGTTTCTTCTTTTACAGCTTTACTTACAGTGCAAAAAAAGAATATGGACTCTCCAAGGCCGTAGGGACAACAATCAGATAAGTATTGTATGCATTTCATTTAGCATGCCAGCGCAAAGTGCGTTACCACCATACAAATGCCTTTCAGATGCTTTAGAGGATTTTCTCTTCTCTTTGTTTCTTTCAGAAATGAGGTATGCGGATTGACGAAGACGACAGCAGGAGCCAGAAAGAGGCGTCACACAGACCGTCGACCGAACACCAGCCTGCTGCGGAGGTGGAGCATTCATGACAGTACACCCCCCCAAGAGTTTCCTCCAACAGTTTGGGCTTCCAAGGGTAACGTCTGTGAAAGAGATACACCAGACGAGGGGCGTGTACATGGCCAGCAGGTTCCCAAGTACGATCTTCAGGACCATATCTTTTCCAAATAATCAAGTACTGAAATCTTCGCCTCACCCTCCTGGAGTCCACAATGGCCCCCACTTCATATTCAGGCTCATCATCCACTATCACAGGGGTAGGTTGTGTGGGCAACTGTGTCCCTGGTACCACAGGCTTTAGTAGGGATACATGAAAAACCAGATGCACTTTCAAGGTAGAAGAGAGCTCCAATTTCATGGCCACAGGATTGACTATCTTGATTATCTTATAGGGGCCAATGAAGCGTGGTTTTAATTTATGAGTCCCCTTCACAGCGATGTTATGAGTGGACAACCAAACCATGTCTCCTATTACATATTCAGAACAAGAGCGACGATGGAGATCCGCATTCTCTTTATACACTGCCTTGGCTTTTTCTAGATTCATCAAAGCTGTCTTCTGTATATCATGTATGTGGTTAACTAACTCCAGAGCAGCAGGAGTAGGGGTAGAACCAGAAGGGGGTGAAAGCAAGAAGCAAGGATGGAATCCATAATTACAATAAAAAGGTGAGAAATCAATAGATGAATGTATGCCATTATTAAAAGCGAATTTAGCAGCCCATAAAAATGTGTCCCAGTCTAATGAGGAATGCAGTAACTGACACCTTAAATACTGCTCAAGGCATTGGTTAACTCTCTCAGTCTGACCGTCAGTTTACGTGTGATAACCAGACGAGAAACAAATGTCTATTTGCAATAGAGTGCCCAGCCCCTTCCAAAATTTGGAAATAAACTGGGGGCCCAATCAGACACTATCGCAAAAGGGAGCCCTTGTAACCTTACTATGTTTTGTACACATACTAAGGCCAACTCTTTAGATGTAGGCAGTGCTTTCATAGGGATAAAGTGGAACATTTTTGTCAGCATGTCCACCACCACTAATATGACTGTAAAACCTTGTGTGATTTTTGGCAATTCCACTATGAAATCCATGGAAATGGAATGCCATGGACCAGGGGGAATGGGCGTGGGAGTCAATAAACCGGCAGGAGCCTGATGGGAACTTTTGCTTTGTGCGCATACATGGCATTTCGGAATGTATTGCCTAGTGTCTCTTGCCATATTGGGCCACCAAAACTGTTGTCTTAGTAACTCTAGTGTCTTTTTGCATCCTTGATGTCCTGTGTACAGATAAGCATGGCACCATTCTAAAGCGTGTTGTTGTAAGGCCATTGTGGGAATAACCAAACCCCCTTCAATGTAAAGGAGGTTTTGCACTCTAACACCTTTGGGGGATATTCTCAAGAACGTGCGATAAACATCGCCAAAATAGTTAAACGCAAGTTTTCATATCGCCGTCTATCGCGGGAAAATAACTCCGTGTTAACGTTGTATTTTCAACACAGCGGTAACATGCGATAGTCTCCCGATAACGCGTCAAATGTCCACGATAACATTACCGGGACGGCAATGAAAATCCAAACCTGAACTCGAAAAAAGTTGCGATGGGCCCAACCGTGATAAGACAATCAGCAAAAGCAGCGCCAGGCCTGCAAATCACACACGTCAGGCGGGAAAAATCACTACAAAAGCAGGGAAAAAAAACACAAACAAAAACCAAACTACAGCGAAGCACAATGTAGGCAGCCGGAGCAGGTACAGAGGACGGCCAGAACCCCACAAGCCCCCCGGAGGAGCAGCCTGGGACCTCAGGGACAGGGAAGGGCAAGGACATGAAGAAGAGGAAGACGCGGTTCAGTCCGCAGGAAAACAGGATCCTGATCACGGAGGTGATAGAACACCATCAACAACTGTTCGTCACCTCCACTGTGTCATTGGCAACAAAAAATGCAACATGGCAGTCCATCGTGGACAAGGTGAATGCAGTCGGAGTGCTGAGGAGGACAATGGAAGAGCTCAAGAGGCGCTGGAATTATGTGAAGCGCAAGACCAAGCAGAAACTCGCCAACAACCAGACTGGAGACTGGAGGTGGGAGTCCAGCGCCACAGGAGGAGCTGGATGAGATGGAGGAAATGGTGTCCACAGTCATCAGTGGGGAGGGGTGGCAGGAGTTGGGGGACCGGACACTGCTCAACATGACCTGACACAACAGCAACAGGGTGAGTAACGACCAGGGACTGGGGGAGATGGGCACAAAGGCACACATGCACAATTAAGCGGAGCACAGGGCACACCCACAGTGACTCTGGATCATGTCCCTGATCCCCTTGGCACACTGCAGCACACATAGAAACAGCACGTAGGCCCCCGTTGACTATGTGCCCAGAGGAGGCCCGCCCACACATCACTTATCTCACAACCAACCTATGCACATGTGCTGAACCCATCAAAGCTGCGGGTCCCTGAGCCACACTGACAATGCAAGTGACACTGCATGATGATTAGCAAGGCTGCAGTCCGATCATCATGACATGGTGCACGCCACCACACTGAGGTGGCTGAGTGTGGACCACATCCGTAAAGGAGCAGGTCACACTCTGACACATCCACCTGCACAAACAACCCCTGACGTCAACAACACATCTGCGGACAAACCATGCCCCAGAGTCCCAACTCCCACCAAGACCCAAATTCACCCAAGTCTGCAACATCTCAGTACTGTATGGGCACAGAAGTCAAAGGCACACCGCCTGAAAGGGACAAGGGGAAGCAAAATCAGAGCTGCAGGGGCGACTCTCCCAAAATGCAGCACACACACATGACATTCAGAGCACATCAGCATTGACAACAATGTGGTACAAACTGCAACACGTTTACAACAGGACAGAGGACACAACAGGTGCCGCTTGTGTGTAGAAACTGGCCAATCACATTTGGCATAGCAGGGAAATGTGAGATGTCAATGTACAAGTACAAACACATATCCGTGATGTTGACGAAATGTCCACTGTCCCGCATCAAATAGGCAGCTTCTCCTAAACAGTCACAATGTTATGTTATGTTATGTTATGGGAATTTTTAGAGCGCACGATTACCCGGAGGTGTCCTGGCGCTAGTTACTACTCCCTGAGGCTGAGCTGAAAAAATGAGGATTATTTATCAAAAAGCCAGGTCTTTAACCCCTTCCTGAATGCTAGAAGACTAGTAGCATTTCTCAAATAGAATGGCAATTCATTCCAAGCCTTTGCTGCACACAGAGAGAAACTTCTACCTCCCCATTGAGCTTTTTTGTTAGTGGGACTGCCACCAACTTAGCTCCTAAGGATCTAAGAGTTCTTGCTGGTATGTACCATTGAAACTGGCGCCTCAAATGCTCTGGTCCTAAGCCCTGAAGTGCTTTAAAGACCATACACAAAGATTTAAACTGTACCCGGTTCCTCACCGGGAGCCAGTGTAGACTTTTAATCTCCTTGGAGATGGGAGAAAACTTGGAGGTGCCCGTGAGTAATCTGGCCGCAGCATTTTGTAGCAGCTGAAGCCTATACAGAAATCTTTGTTGTATATTTAAGTATAGGCTATTACAGTAGTCTAGTCTTGACATAACCAATGCTGTGACTACCGTTTGCCGGGTCTCTGAAGGTAAAAACCTCAGTACCTTCTTAACAGTTCTGAGAACATATACTGTTGTTGACAATGTACATTGTCATGCAGTCTGCATGTGAACTTGTACAATGCGACAACATACATGTGAACACAATGTAATACTGCATCTCCCCTTCACATTGCAGAGGGAGCATCAACACCTCCTGCAGAGCAGCCCCAACATCTCTTCACTGATGACGATGAGGACATCCCCAACATCGACACCGAAGCCCTCCAAACCCTCATTGACAGCTTCGGCACCCTACCTCCAGGAGCAGGGCAGCCCAGCTGCATCGAGGAGACCCCACCCCCTGCACAGACCACACAGCAGGAAGCACCTACCACCCCGGCTGTCTCCCAGGACCCCCACGAACAACACATGGCCTTCCAATGCTGTGTGTTAGAGGTCCAGGAGAAGATGGCTGATCAGGTGCGGGTGGGGTTCGACCTCATGGCAGCCAAACTTGATGCCATACATGGGTGTCTGATTCCCATCAGGGACCACTTACAGTCCCTAACGGACACCCACAGTCTGCTCCATGCTCTCCAACGATCCATGGCTGACATCGCTGGAGTCATGATACTGAGACAAGAACAACTGTCCAGTCAGAGTGGCTTCAGGGATGTCTGCCGGGAGTTGGGACAGATGCAGGGGTTCATGGAGAACATGGAGCGGATGACGGTGGAAAGAATGGCTGCCACGGCTGCACACCGGCGAGATGTGGCTGGGACCTTCCATGCCCTGCAGCACATCATCATGGCATTGCTGCCTCAAGGCCTTGCGCAGATGAATGCTGCTGCTGCTTCTACATCCATATCTCCACCCCCTGATGAGTCAGTGCCTCACAGTGCGGCAGGCAATCCACCTCCGGACCCTGATGTGTCAGTGGCACACAGTGTGGCAGGCAATCCACCTCCGGCCCCCGATGTGCCAGTGGCACACAGTGCGGCCGACATTCCACCACCACCCACGTGTGAGGCACATGTGACATCTGAGGACAAAGATGCGGGTGAATCAACCTTACTGGTAAGGAGGAGGCAGTAGCATTCATCTCCGCCATATGACCTGTTTCTGCTTGGTTCTGCCCTTTGCATCATCACCTTCCACTGTCCCCCAATACACTCTACGACACTCACCTTGGACCTCGACATGGACTGCCATTTTCTGTTTGGTTACCAATGACACAGCGATCAGACTGCGGACTGAACTCTTCCTCTTCCGATGTACTTGTCATTCCCTGAAGGACTCTGGCTGGCCCTCCATGGGCCAATAATGTGAAGTGGGGTTTGCATGCCCCTGTACTGCTCCAGCTGCAATACTCCACTGGATGTGAATTAAACATTCAGAATCGCACAGATGTTTCATGTCTTTGATCATTCAAGTATGAGAGTATGGATGAATGTAGGGTCAGTGATTCCCCCTTACATCCATGTTGCTCATGTCGTGGGACTTAAGTCACAGGGTGCAACATTGCCGATTGCGGTCCGGGTGGCGTAGACACTACAACAGAGACACAAGCATCAGTTACTTCCTTGTCCAGCCCAGAACTGAAGCACGCCCAGAGCCCCTGGCTCATTGTTCCCACCCCTACGCTGGCCTGCCATACGCCAGGCCAGTCCACTCTGCTTACGCTCAGAGGGGGGGGGGACAAAGCTACATGTCCCAGGTCTTCCCTGTAGTGATCTGCTGATCACTGGTCTAGTTGTCAGCATGCCACAGCCACTCCCTGATGGCTGGTTAACACCCACACCACACCCATCCAGCACAGGCGTCACAGGACATGTGACCCTGCCAATAAAAGGGGCCTAGCACATCACATTCCCCACTGCCGGAGATGACATTTTGGCGTCCGCACCTCAAAACTCAATCATAAAGGGTCCATGACTTTTGGCGCACTGGGTTAGTGGCACCCGATGCACTGCGGCTGGCACGGGCCTACCGCCACGGGACGATGACTTGTGGCACACAGGGTTAGGGGCACCCGCTGCACTGCGGCTGGCAGGGGCCTACCGCCACGTGACTATGACTTGCGTTGCACAGGGTTAGTGGCACCTGCTGCACTGTGGCTGGCAGGGGCCTACCGCCACTTGACGATGACTTGCGTTGCACAGGGTTAGTGGCACCTGAAGAGCTGAGCGGGTGTGCAGCCTGCGATGATGCGTAGGACTCGATGAGCCGTCCTGCTAATCGTGGTTCGATTTGAATTGTGAGTCCTGCTGGACCGTAGTGCACGCCGAAGGCAGCAGTCAGCACACACATGACTCCGCGGTGTGGTGCCGCAGGGTGCACTGGGGGCCTGTGGCGCGGAATCCAGCGATCGGCTGAGGAGGATGCACCGGCACGTGGTGGGCCCTCTTGGAGACAGGCTGGTGGCGGCAGGTGAGCATTGAGGCCTGGGTGCGCAGGGGCGGCCAGTTATCGCTGGGCAGAGGACCGGTCTGGGGACCAGGGCTGGGGTGCAGCAGGCGCCCAGGATCGCGCAGGCACCACCGGTCACGGCGGCGGACTCGTGGCTGGGTGGGGGGCGCCACCCTTGCTGACAAAACCCTGCATGCGATGACGTGATGTGTGTGGGTTGGTTTGGGATGTAGCCACCTCGTCTCCAGTGTGAATGTGCCCATTGAAGGTGGTCGGCCACGTGTGTGTAAGCCTATGGACAGGTTGTGGCGGAGACTGAGACACACGCAGTAGTCACTTTGGTGGTGGATTTGTGACGTGTGCATTCCCACAGTTGTGAGTTGGGGATTGTGGAGTTGAGGTGTGTGGTGTGTTCAGTTGGTACTTGCCGATGGGCAGTGCATTTCCATGGGGGCCATCCTCAAAGCGCTGGTTGGTGGCGGACTTGCGGACATGTGGGAATCATGCACACTGCCTGGGGAGTTTGCAACGACATTGGTGGACAGGCCACGGTGGTCCACTTTTGTATGTACAGTGATGGCATGCGTGTGGTTGCTGTTGCTGTGATTGTTTGCAGTGTCGGCAGGGGGCACAAGTCGTACACGTGTGCTGTGAATTGCCCCCAACATGTGCGTGACGCCAGCTATGGCATAGTTCCCTTCCGTGGTCTCAAGATGTTCCTGCACAGTGTGGGGGGAGTGAGGGGCAGGGGTATCGAGCTGACACACAACGTGATGCTTTCAGGTATGATGAGTCCTGCATGATGTGACCCTAACAGCAGTTCGTGTGGTCGTTACCTTCCTCTTCATTCCTACGATGGTTAAGGCCACACGAACTTCTGTTACGGTCTTCTCATGCATGGTTTATCATGCCTGTGAGCATTCCGGTTTGTCCAAGTGCAGTACACTGTACCAGATTAGGCATGTAACTATACGGAAGTTTAACCATTGTCACCATTTCTCCCACAGGTTTCTGAAGACACGTTGCCCTGTTGAAGTTCCCCGTTGAAATGGAACGCGTTGGCTGAGCTTTTCGTTTTGTTTGTTTGTGTATTTGTAATAAAGTTCTGTTTTTACACTACTGTTGACAACTGGACTTCATGACCTGGCGCACCCACATTTTGGTTACTACGATCTTGGGTCTGGGGCACGGAGGCGTCTAGCACGGCTGGCGTTGGGGTTGGTTGCGCAGGTACACTACGAATTGGAACTATCATGTGGTGCGGATACAGGGGCCCGCCGTTGCTTTTGTGGACATGCATCCATGACATGTGTGAGGGAGTTTGATGGGGCTGGCTGTGAGACTCCTCCGACTCTGGCAGTTGTTGGTTGGAAGGTACCAGGGGCCAACAGGTGCAGCACAGCCAGCAGCTTTGTCTGCGGGGGGATGTAGGTTGTCCGCTGTGTTGGCACCGTCAGCCTGTGGGCAATGTGGGTCAGGATGCGGAGGATGGTTGTCCTTTTGAGCCTGTGTTGGCCAATGGCTTCCTCTGGCGTTGAGTCTCTGGGGCTGGTGCGTTTTAGGGTCATCCGCTGTCCTGCACTGGCTAGGTGGTAATCCGGCGGGGGGGGTGGTCCGGGGGGGGGCCTGGGAGTGGTGGCCGTGGGTGTTGTGGCCCTCTTGGTTCTCCGAGCTGCATGATCAGTAGCTCCATGGCATCTGTTGCTGCAGGTTGTCGTCCTGCTTTACACCTGTAAAAGGCAGGTGTTAAATCCCTGCTGCTAACGTGCCTTATTGCCTGTTCTTGGTTCACATCGCAGATCTGACTGGTCGTTGAGAATCTCGCGAAGTGGTGTTTTCGTGTGTTTTTGCCCGGGAACGCCTACTCTGCATATCCTTAGCGTTAGTTGTCGCACTCACCCGTGGCGATGTTTTTAGCGGTTGCTATCGCAGGAAAACTGGCGATGTCGGCAGTTTGCACCAGCTTGTGAATGGGGCGATGAATCTATCGCCACTTTTGCGGCGCTAAAGTGCCGATAAATCGGCGATGACTCCTTGAGAATATGCCCCTTTGTGTTTTAGTTCCAATTCCTCTACTTCCTTGGAATTCTGAGCTTGTAATACCTCCTGTTTGTAGGTTTCTTCAGAACAAATAGCACCTATAATACTTTCCCTGACTATAATAGGAGGATGTTTACAGGACGTTTCCCCAATCTCATATCTTAGCCGGGACAGGTCATCAGCTTTCCCATGTATTTCCCCAGCTTGAAATTGTAGTATGAAGTCAAAGTCACTGAAGTATTGGGTCCAGTGTAATTGTCTCATAGACAAGGCTCTGGCTGGTTTTTGAAACTGTAAATTCCAATGATCTGTAAGTACTGTGACAGTGTGTAGTGCTCCTAATAAATACTGGCACCACTCTTTAAAAGCTCTTTTTATTGCAAGAAGTTCTTTGTCTCCCACAGAATAGTTTTGTTCAGTAGTGTTCAGATTGTGCAAATAAAAAGGTAATGGAGGTAAACATCCTGTGGTTGTATCTAGTTGGGAAAGTATCCCCCCCAATAGCCATTTGTGACGCATCAGCCTCAACAATAAAGGGTTGAAATGGGTCTGGGTGTTGCAAAATGGGGGCATGAGTAAAAAGCTCTTTCAATTTTGTAAATGCTTCCTCAGCTGCAGGGGTCCAAAGGAATTTAGGGCCATATGTAGGTAATTTCTATTTACCGATTCCTAAATACCGAATTTTACCGATTCGGTATTTAAGAATCGGTAAATAGAATGTAGGTAAACATTCGGTAAATTTTACCGATTTGGTAATATTCGTTATTACCTATTCGGTATTTACCGAATCGGTAATAAGGAATACCTTCCCATTCATTCCTATGGGCCTGGAGGCCCATAGGAATGAATGGGAAGCCATTCACTATTACCGATTCGGTAAATACCGAATCGGTAATAGGGGAGCATATTCATGGGTGGCTGGGTGTCAAATTGACACCCTGTTGCACCCCTGAATCGTACATGTATGTCTGCCACATGGCACTTTTAAAAAAGCACAAAATTGCTTTTTAAAAGGTATTCAGTATTTACCACCAACTTGTAGTTGGTGGTAAATAACGAATCCTGAAACCAAAAATGCACTCACTTGAGTGCTCCCTACATAGGATTTAAGGAATCTGTAATTTACCGATTCCTTAAAATAACGAATCGGTAAATTACTGATTCCTTAAATCCGGCCTCCTACATCTCAATTGCCTAAATACCGGTCGATAACGGGAGATTTACCGAATTTCGGCCGTTACCGACCGGTATTTAGCTACCTACATATGGCCCTTAATTCCTTTTTTAAATAATTTAGTTATTGGCAAAGTCAGGCTGAGAAGTTCTCAATGAAACGCCTGTAGAAGTTGGCAAACCCTAAAAAGCATTGTACTTCTTTCACTGATCGAGGAGACTGTCAACGTGTTATGGCTGCTACTTTTTGAGGGTCCATGCTCACCCGATCAGGAGATAATATGAACTCTAAAATGGTGACTTGAGAGGTGTTAAATTCACATTTATCCAGTTTCACATAAAGGTGATTAAACCTAAGTTTCTCATGCACAGTCCAAATATGTTCTTAATGCTCTACTACAGAGGAGGAGTAAACAGAATATCATCAATATATGCAATGGCTTATGTATCCAACATTTCCCTCAGGACTTCATTTATGAAGAATTGAAAGGCTGCAGGGGCGTTACATAGACTCAAGCACATAACTAGATATACATATAACCCAAACTTGGTGCGGATTGCAGTCTTCCATTCATCCACTTCCTGGGCCCTTGCCAAATGATATGCAGGCCTGGGCGAAGTTCGTGGAGTTCTGCTACGCGAAACTCCGCAAAGTGACAAAAAAATTCTGCCAAGCTACGTGGAGTTCTGCAAGCGGCAGAGTGCGTTACCTTGTGCCATTTGCACTGATTTTTCGCACCGGGTGCTAGTCCTGCACTGTAAAAGCAGCGTGAACGGCATCATGCACAGAGCAAGAGGAATGCAGCTTCTTTCTGCTGCTCGAGTAGAAGTTCTACTCAAGCGGCAGCTTCCTCAACGCGAACACAAGGTTTTTCAACATGAGCGGTATCAACCATCCACGACCACCCAAGTTGAGAACTCTCGCTGGGAAGCAGTCTAGCATTGGATTTTCCTTGCTCACCAACTTACCGTTGGTGAGCATGAGCTAGCGGAGCAGAGTTTTTCAGACCTCGCGAACTTCGCAGACTGAGCGGAGCTCACCTCCCAGGCCTAATGATATGCTCCTTGTAGATCTAGTTCAGTGAAGATCTTGGCATGTTTGACTTGATCAAGTAAAGATGGAATTAAGGGTAATGGATATCAATTTTTTTATTGTGATATCATTGAGAGCTTTGTAGTCTATGCAACATTGGAGGCCTCCCTCCCGCTTTGTAATAAAGAAAAGAGGAGAAGAGGCAGGTGATCGAGAAGATCGAATAAAATCAATGCATAGCATTTTGTTTAAATATTCTCTTAAGTATATGTTCTCCTGTCTACTGCAGGGTATCGATGCTCCAGAGACTAAATCAATCTTGCAATCATATGGTCTATGTGGGGGAAGAGTGGACGCCTTTTGTTTATCTAATACTTCAGCTAAATCTTGATAGCAAGAAGGCAAATCAGGAACTACAGTGTCAGAGGTCACTACTACATCCAAATGTCTTTCTGTCTCATGGGCACAATGGTGGTTACAGTTGTCAAAACCAAAATGACATAGACTGATTTCTCCAATATATGTCAGGGTTGTGTTGTGTTAACCAAGGGATGTCTAATATAGCTGGAAACTGAGGGTATTGAATAAGGTAAAAAGATATTGTTTCTTTATGTTTATCATATATGAAAAGGGTCAATTCTCCAAGCATGTGTGATGGGGCCTGATTTGATGTTATTACCATCAATGGTTTCGACTTCTTCCATGGTAGCCTTAGTTACAAAAGGGATTTTCATTTGTGTGGCCCATTGTATGTCCATAAAATTCCCTGTGGCACCTGAATCTAGCATGACCTGAACTTCAATGGAGTGCACTTCCCATTTCAGATGAGATGTAACAAAAAAATGATGGAAAGAAGGTAATGAACTACTCTGAGCTGCCGATTGTGAGACAATCAATCCTGATCTATCCGAAGCACTTGTTCCCACAGGCAGGGCCGGTCCTAGGATTTGTGGGGCCCCGGGCAGGATAGAAACATGCAAGGCCCCTCTAATTTGCATAAAATGTAATATCACAGGAAGTGACATCATAGAAAGTGCCAACTGACCAATCATTTTCTGGCACTGTTGAAGTAGCTTTGCAAGACGCTACTTCTCTAATGTGGATATATCACTGAGATGGCTACAAATACAAATAATATACATCGGAAGGAATTTTAAAAAGTTTGTATGACCATTCTGGAAGAAAATAGGCTGGTTTTGGAAATAAATAAACCCATGGTGGTTCAGCATCAATTGATCACCATAACATATAACATCCAACCGTACCTATTATGCTGTCTGGGGGGTACGATAGGTACGTGTTAACACGCTTTAGATTTGGGACTTTCCACCGTCTGATTAGTTATCCGGTTATGAACAACTGGTCAAGGGAATTATGCCCATGTCCCTGCGATAACATCTCTCTACAAACAACTATCCACGTAATTTTATTCTGTAAATACTATGCAAATGAACGACGAAGATGGATTGTACCCCTACTCAAACAGGGAGGATGGAGACAATGCCGCCCTGCTTTTATGTATTTACAGATGTTGGAAAATTATTACTGCATTGGTTCCATGGTGGGTTTCCTAAAAAATATATTGAGAGCGAGGAAACTCCTAAATGTTTAGATCTCTGAGGGAATATTAGTAGTATAGTTCCCAAACATTCTGTATTTTTATGTACCAGAGATAGTGATAGCTAAATGAACTGTTTTTATGCCTGTTGCATTTATTTATGTTTATTTATGTACATTTTAGAAGTTAGATGAAATGTTTTAAACTGTCTGCTTTTATGATTTTATACGCCTAAAATCGAATAAAGCTCATTTTGATTTGATTTGATTTGAGACAATCAATCCTGATCTACCCGAAGCACTTGTTCCCACAGGCAGGGCCGGTCCTAGGATTTGTGGGGCCCCGGGCAGGATAGAAACATGCGAGGCCCCTCTAATTTGCATAAAATGTAATATCACAGGAAGTGACATCATAGAAAGTGCCAACTGACCAATCATTTTCTGGCACTGTTGAAGTAGCTTTGCAAGACGCTACTTCTCTAATGTGGATATCACTGAGATGGCTACAAATACAAATAATAGCCCTAATAAAATAAATGTTATTATTTTAAAGCTCTATTATGTGGAAATGAAACACATCAAACTTTGTTGAAAAGCTACGCCTATATCTCTCCAAAACCGATGTTTTCAGAATAGTGCATGATTAAAATCCTAAGACAGATTGTCCCATAGCTATACAGTGGGTCTTTAGGTGACTCCCTGATACTCCTGTTGCATCAGTGGAGGTCAAGGTTAAGGCATTTGGTTTTAGCAGGCATGGGCATCAACACTAAGGGATCCATGCTGGTTCGGGTGAGCGACCTGCAAATGCTCCGGTAAACAACAGAAAGCACTGATTAAGGAAAATAAGAGGATGAGATGTCACAGATGACATACACAGGTGGGGTGGCTAATATATTGGCAGGCAGGAGCACCAAAAGCTAGACCATTCCCACAAACTGAATGCCTAAACCCACTAACTACTCTCAAACTTCATTTTTAAGAGATGAAAAGAGCTGAACTAACTCAAAGATATAAAGATGAGATGGCTAAATAGAGACAGGAATATGTATCCAGGGAAACAACTGCCAAAAGCTACAATGGGAGCCAGACACTAAACAGACAAGTAGTAAATTAAAGCAACAAAACAAAAGATATTTATTATAGCAGACTCAGTGCAGTTTTCCCTTACAAGGAAGTTAAATCTAGCAATGTGGAATAGGTTGGGGGAGGTGGTGTTTGACTTTCAAAATAAATCTCCCATAATCCCTGAGATTTGCAATTTTAAAGATTTTAAGTCACATTTTAAGTCACATGTCCTTAATATCTGAGAAGACACTTGCCAAATTGCGAAGGGTCCAGACACATGTCACTTGACTCAAATTTAGTCTAAGAAGTTACAAACAAATTGCACCTACCCTCAGGTAAATCCACTGGATCATGGTTAAAGAGATAATTGAATGCAAGAGCCTTGAACGATCATGTCCATCATCCATAAATGTCTCCAGTCCTGGCCCAGGCTACCTAATCATACTCTTTTGGTCCTTCCAATCACCAATACAAGATTTGCCTTCCTAAAACTACTGGCCACCTACTTACCTAAGCTCAGTGACTGGCTAATCACTCCATGTGTGATGATGTACTCTGGAATGAGGCACTCACTCCTTAGTCAGCTCCCCTCTGCAGCCCCCTTTTCCTGTATGCTGCCCCTTCTTCTCATCTCCAAAGCAAGGCTGATTCAAACTGTACTGCTGAAAAGCAGCAATTTCCCCAGGCCTCACTTCGCTATTTGAGTTTTGGGATAATTTATAGTGGGAAGAGGCGCACATCATCTTGTGCTTGCCCAGGCTGGCCCATTCTCATTCTGCACTTGACAGTGATCAGGCTATCTTTGGGAGCATGACCAGACAGACCCTGTGCAGCAGCCTGGTAAATGTATTTTAATACTCTTTTGGACAGGTTAACTAGTGTGTAGCATGTATGGCTCTAGTTTCTTGGACAGTCAGTGACAAATGATGAACTTTAAAACACGCTGGAGCAGATACCTAATAGGCCTTCAAACTACTTTTACAAGATATTTGGGCTTCTTCACCTTCCCCTTTCCTCAGGGGTTATGTTAAATTACACCAAATTGTGCAGCGAATGCAAATGTCTTTAGTTATTGTTCCATTGAACGAGATGAATGAAAATACCACACCAAGAGCGAATCCTGGCGCTAAGGGATTTCGAAGGAAAAGGTACAGGCTATACTAATGTATGGAAAGGCCAGTTAAGTTTTTCCCAGAAGATTTAAGATGCACCATAGCTCAAGACTGAGACATTTCCAGGCCGTGCAGGTAGAAAGGAGAAGGATCTACCTCCAATATGTTCTCTCTTAATTTTAGGATGGCACAGGAGCATGGCTGTTACTGAGTGTAGGATTCTGGAATAAATGGAAGGGATAATGCAGTGCTGAAGAATGAGTGGGCCCTTTTATGCACTGCACAATGGTAAATGGATAGATCGTTTGGTAGCGGGAATCAACAGAAAGCAGAAAGAGCATCTAGGGCAGCCTCAGATGAGAATCCAATCACTGTTCTTAATGATCTGAACGGTACCAAATGCAAAAGGTGGGAAGTTTAAGACAGAGAACACTTGTGTAATCTGGTTGTGAGAAGATAATTGACTGTACAACTGTCTTGCCGCAGTGACAGGGTTGAAAATGCAGGATTTTGTGTTGCATATGGATGTAGTAGAAGTAGATAACACACTGTTTGTCCAGACAAGGAGAGAAGACGTTGAAAAATAAATCCAAGATTTTGTTGTTAACGCAACCATGGTGGTTGATTGGCCCAGCTCCACAGGCCACCAAAGAGCAGTGCGTATTGTACCAGGCCCCTTAAAGATGCAGATGTCTGATGTTTCGCTATATAGTTTTAATGAATTTGTCTTTATCTAAAAAGCTACTGATTGCATGCAAGTCCAAATCATTTTCTTGGTTAGAGACCAGGCCTCTCCGAAAGGATACAGATAAGCCACGCCAGGGGAATACCTTGAATTCCGGGTTGTTCCAGTTGATTCCATAGAACCGGATGGGAAACTGACAAATGTGACACTATAATTTAGTAATATCAAGGCTGCTCTGCCTTCCTTATCAAGAGTCAGGGTCAAACTGTCCGACACAGCAAGAAATGCTACTTTCAACACATGGAGAGGTCAGAATCCAACTGGCAAGTGATCAATAAGTAAATTAGTTCCTATGAAAGAGATTTATCAGTTGACTTCTTTTTCAAGGATTTTTCAGAAAAAGGCAGCAAAGAGTTGTTAGAAGATGCTGAGAAGCTTCGAACCTGCTGAAGGATTTGTGAGCAGAGGAACAAACGCAGCTTTTTAGGTTTTTTTTCCTACATGGTAGGGACAGATGAGGAAGCAAGGGCAATATTGCAAATGGAGGTCAGAGCAGGGGATGTGATCTTTAGATATCCATTCATGAAATGGGCAGGAAAGGGTCCCAACTGGGAACTAGATTTAATAAAAAAAGTCAAATTTGAATAAGAGTACACAGAGAGCAGGCTGTAATTCCACAGACATGTTGAGGATAGTTCAAGATCACAAACCTTTGTGAAGGATGACACACACCGCAAATCTAAGCCAAATTTTCTACTTGGAAAATAAAGAGACAGGTAATTGCAAACTTTGGCAGGAGTCTCAATGTACTTAGAAGCACATGCTAGTTCAAAGACTCTTTTACCTCTCCTCCAACCGCTTAAGTTTTTTTGCTGATTCTGCCCACTTACATCCACCTCTCTCCTCTGTGCTTTACTTTTTACCTCCCCTCTTGCTCAGCCTATTATCTTCTCTTGCTGGTTCAGCCCCTCTTACATCCACCTCGCTATGCATGCTCTCCTCTTAACGTCTCTTCTTTTCCCAATCCCCAAGCCTCTTACCTTTTCTCTCTGGTTCTGCCACTCTTACATTGATCTTGGCCCTCATACCTCCATGCTCTACTCTTTACCTCTCATCTTTCCACCTTTCCTCTCATTTTCACTTGCTGATTCTTCCCCTCTTACATTCCCATCTCTCTTCCCTGCCCTACTCTTCACCTCTCAACTCTCCACCCAGTCTTTATCTTCTGTGCTTGTTATGCCATCCTAAATACAGCTATGCCTTTTCCTTCTCCCCTTTCCTTTTATCTTCTCTTGCTGCTCCCGCCCCGTTACATACACCTCTCCCCTTCCTCCTTCCCTCTCTCCTCTTGCTGATTCTACCCTTTTTACATCAAACTCTACCTCCCTGATCTAATCTTCATCTCTAATCTCTCACCAAGCCTTTAACTTTCTCTTGCTGGTTCTGCACATCTAACATCTACCTTACCCTCCTCTCTGACTCTTCATCTCACCTCTATCTCTTGGTGGTTTTTCTCTCTTCCATCCACTTCTCTCTCTTGACACTCTGCCTATGTACTCTTGCTGGTTCTGTCTCTCTTATAGCCATGACTTTTATCCATGCACTACCTTCACTGCTCATCTCTTCCCCAGCCTTATAACCCTTTTCACTGGCTCTGCTTCATTTACATCTTCTTTACATTTTCATCCTCCTAAACACTCTAATCGTTTCCCACTGATTTTGCCACTTACACCACCTATTTCCGTTCATGCTCTACTTTTACTCTCGTCTCTTCCTCAAACCTTATTTTGTGGATTCTGCCCCTTTTACATCAATCTCTCTGCCATCCCCAGCTTTTTTCTTCTCTTTCTCGTTATGTCTCTCTTATATCCACTTTTCTCCTCCATGCTGTATGCCTCATCTCTCCCACTGCCTCTTACTTTTCTCGCTGATTCTGGCCTTCTACATCCACCTCTCACCATTCCCTTTCTCATCTCTGTGTAAGGTTTCTTGATTGTTCTGCCTCTCTTACATCTGCATGCCCCATCCATGTATTGCCCTTCACCTCTCATTTCTTCCTCTGGCCTCCTAACATTTTTTTGCTGGTCTGTCCCCTTTACATCCACCTCTCCTCTATGAACCCCCTGCCTCTCACCTCGTCTCACTGTTTCTGCCTCTTACATCCACGTCTCCCTTCCATGCTCTACACTTCACTTTATCTCTACTACGGTCTCTTACCTTTCTCACAAATTTTTCCTTTATTACACCCACCTCTTAGCTACCTGCTGAACCCTTCACCTCTCATCTCTCTGCAGCCTCTAACCTTCTCTCACTGGTTCTACCTCTCTGAAATCTACCTTCCCCCTGCCTCTTACCTGCTCTTGGTTGTCCTGCCCTCTTACATCCAACACTCACCATACCCTCTCCATGACACTTAAGTTCTCCTGATGGTTCTACTTCTTTTATACTTACCTCTTCAATCCAAGCACTGCCTTTCACCTTTCATCTTACTCTCCAGCCTTAACTTTGTTCACTGGTCCCCCCCCTTTTATGTCCACCTCTCCCCTCCATGCTCAACTCTTCATGTTTTATCTCTCTCTCTCACCTCTACCCTCAATTCTCTGTATCTGCCCCTCAAGCTTCCACCTCTCCCCTACATGCGCTGCTATTTATCACTCTTCTCCCTGGCCTTTTACCTTGCTTCACGTCTTGTGCCAGGACACAATGCAGGCCCCTGCAGCACAGATGGGCCCACAACACTTCAGGGGGCCCCCATTCAGCCCAGGCCCAATGAATATCTGTGAAATGTGGGAGACTCAGGGGCCCATTATCACATTCTGCAGCGAGGTCCCCATCATTTTGTGTTACACCACTGCTCTTGTTACTTTACAACATTCTCTCCCCTTCCATCCTCCCACTCTCCCCAAGCCTATTACATTCCTCTTTTGCATGCTATTCCTTTTACCTAACCAAGATTCTTCCCTTCTCTCATTGATTCTGCCATTACATACACATCACTCCTTCCCCATCTCCCTTTCCTTAAGCCTCTTGTTCTATATATCTGTTTTGCCCCTTATATTCAGCTCGCTCCTCTCTGCTGTACTCTGTCATCTCACCCACCTCTTACTGTCTTTTGTTTGCCTAACCCCTTTTAGATGTGCCTCTCCCTCAATACTTCTATTAAAAGCAAAAGAGAGAACCAGACCTCCTTAGATGTACCCAGGACACTGGAATTCGGGATTTCAGATATGAACAAACATGATGCCGGGGAGTAGTGCTACCTTTTCAGATGTGTACAACAAGGAATGGTGTGTGGTTTGACAGGTTATATAGTTTGGGTGTATCTTGGAGGGGTCGCTGCACTCCCCTCTGGGTGGTGAGGATGAATGTGGGGTCACCCCTCCTTCCCTCCTACCAACTCAATGTTATCTCCACTTTCTTTTACCGACCCAATTTTTCATTATTCCTTTTTTTCATGTAAATTACATTAAAATAAAATAAAAACACCAAGCGCTTACATTCAACTAGAGTCACTATTTATGTTTAACTCTGTTTACGTTTCTTTTGGATGAACATGCTTGTTTGAAAAAAAACAATAAAACAGAGTTGCTAAAAAAAGAAAAGAATAATAACCTCTCACTCCGTTTTCTGCTCTTCTCCCTTTCCCTCCACTGGACTTGAGCAGCGCCCATCGTGACGTGAGCTCACTCTGTTTCTTTGTTGTGAGCCCTGCAGGATGCTCTGCGTTTCATTCATGCTGGGGCAGGGCTCACTTCTCACCTCACGCCAGTTCCTAGCATCTGCAATTATCATGCAGATGCGGTGATTAGGATAAGAGAAAGGAAAGCTGATCAGGCCACAAACCCTGCCCTGCCCAGTCTCCCGCAGCTGAAAGGCATGCGGGGGTCATATTTCCCCTTCAGCCCGGTCCAGGTGAGGGGGGCCCCCCGCCTCTGGCCTTGAGCTGCACCACGGTTGCACACCCCGAGGGAGGGCGCTGCCCACCTGTAAGTGGTACAATGGCACATTTTCAAAAGGATGATGGCCTCGTGGGGGCCCCGTCGTAGTTAGAAGGCCGCGGGGCCCTGGGCAGCTGCCCACACTGCCCATGCCTAGCGCCGGCCCTGCCCACAGGCTTCGGGCTTAAGAGTTACCCGACTCACTTTGTCTTTTTGGTTTTACAGGATAGCCCCTTAAGAAATGTCCTTGCTTCCCACAGTACAGACAAAGCTTCTTCTCACGACGTCTCTGTCGTTCTTCCTCACTGAGGGGTCCTCTAATACTACGTATTTGCATAGGTTCTGGTTCATCTGCTGGTTTCTCAGGTTCAACTTTTTTTGTCCTTATACACCACTATCCGAGAGTTAGAACGCCCTTTCTCTCGCCTTCTTACACTTAAACTGTGGTCTAATTTCACCACCAAATCAGAGCACTACATATTTCTGGAGGGTTTATCACTTGTGTCAAGAGATCTTTTAATTCGCCTTTGAGTCCTTTGTAAAATAAAGCAATACGCTTTGCTTCAGGCCAGCCTGCTTCCTCCACCAGTCCATTAAAGCTGCAGATATAAGTCATCAAATCCTTTGTACCCTGTTTCAAATTCAGCAGTTCGGAATCAACAGACTGCATAAATGAGTGCCTATCAAACAACCTCCTTAAGTCTTCCTTAAAGGCATCATAATCGTAAAGTAGAGGATCATTACGATCAACCAATGGAATGGGCAAGGTGGCGGCAGTTCTGCCAAAATAGGATAGTACAAATGCTACTTTGGCTTGTTCAGTAGAGAAACTTGACGCTTTACACATGAAATGTAGGTACCATTGACTTATGAAAGTGGCGAACCCTGTGGGGTCACCCATAAATCTTTCAGAAGGGACCAATGGTATTGCAGGAGGACTAGTAACATGAGTGACAGGATTACCTTGACTAGCAGAAGAGGAGAATGGAGAAAACAACCCTTCTGTAGCTCCAGTATTGGAGCCCAAGGCTATGTCATCTCTAAAGCCCTGCTGTAAGGAGTCTGCCCTTGGTGTAAGGGCTTGGGTTTCTTTCTGTAGGTTGCCTATCATGTGAGCTAGGTATGCAAGGGCTATTGGGTGTTTTTCCATATCGCTCAGGTGGAAAAGAAACATGGGCTTCTCATTCTTTTAATTCTCACCTGTTGTTTCCGCAGGAACGATATGCAAGCTTCAGAAAAAAAGGTCCCAACTTCCCCTACTCACCAAGCATGCCCAACCTTGTCAAAGCAAAACTGGTGTAATGGGGGAAGAGGGGAAACAAGGGAAGAAAAATGAAGAAGTGTCCCTCAGTGCAACCAGTGAAGCAGGTAAGATTCAACCCAGTTTAATGTGTTCCCTGTGTTTAAAGAGCAGAGGAGGAGAATTCATGTTTGTAGCAGTTTAGTCTATGACTCTACAATTCTATGTAATTGCATCTGTGGTGTAAAGGCTTTCATTACCTGTTTAACTCCCCTCTTCCACTATAAATCAATTCTAATCCATACAGGAACATAGATGCAATCTAGATGAAAAAAGAAATAAAGAATAGAGACAGGTTCTGTACTCTCACTTTTGCAGAGCAACTATGCAATTGTAAATACATGGAACAAAAACACTCACCTGCTTCTCTGGCCGTGGACTGTACCATACTCTTCTTGTTGTGACTTTACCTTGTGCTTGAGTGAGGCACTTTTTACTTTATCGAAGCGTTTCCCTCAATCCTTGTGGCAGATGACTAGATGTATGTATGTACCCCTTGGTATACCTTTGCTCTGGTATGTTTCCCACTACTCTAGTCATTCTGGGGGTGTTGAGACCTCCTTGTCTGTCCCAATCTGCCTACTGGGCGCTAGCTGGTTCTCAGCTGTGGGATTCGTGCCTCACCTCCGTGTTTGTTCTCTGTAGTTTGTTCTCTGTAGACCAGTGGCTGTCCTCATTCTTGAGATTTGGGGGCTTGTTACCTTTGTGTGTCTGCTTACCTTGTGTCTTGTGCCCTTGATACCTGCTGGATGTGGGATTTTGGATATCTGGCCCATTGGCCGTGCAGGAGTCAGATTTCGGTGCTTTACACCACAGAATCAGTGTGATTAGCTTGCTTTCTATACTGTGGGGCCTATTAGGATGGCGGGCGGACCTGAGTCCGCCGTCCATCCTCGCGGTGTTGGGACTGGCCGCCAGACGTGCGGCGGTCCCGCACCACTAATTAGGATGCGGCCGCCACCATGGCGGTCGCATTCCGCATTCTTGACATTGCGGCGGGTGCTGCTTACAGCACCACCTGCCGCAATGCCAAAGTGCCATGGTGTGCATTTGCATGCACAACGTGGCAGGCACCGCGCTGTGCCTGCCACCTTGTGCATGCAAACGGAGGGGGGTACCATAGGTACCCCCCAAGTGCAGCCCCCCACTCCCCATCCCCCGGGGGCCCGCAATGGGCCCCCAAAGCACATCCCCGCCAGCCTTTCCATAGCGGCATCGCCGCCATGGAAAGGCCAGTTTACCCACACATCCTAATATGGATGGTGGTGCCTGGTAGGCAATGCCACCATATTATGCCCCAGCTCCGCCCGGCCGGCAATCGTAACGATTGCCAACCGGCGGAAAAGCGGCGGACGCACTTTGCATCCACCGCGATATCCCCGCCATTATAATATGGCGGGGGTAAATCGGGTGGCGATGGCGGGCGGATCGCCACCGCCTGGCACGGCGATGGCGATCCGCCCGCCATCCTAATCACCCCCTATGTTTCAACCCTTGCTTTGTGTTCACAGATCCTGTTCAACAAGCTAGTGAGGCAGCTCTTTGACTAATGTTTATATTGCAAAGTCCATAGAGATGAGAGGTACAGGTTTCTACCAAAGCTAGCAATGGACCATCTACATTTTATCTCCCTCTTTAAAGCTTAGAAATTGTATGCTGTTACAAAGTTGCAAACCCCAGATGTTCCTTTTGATTGGCAGGTTCTCCTTTGACTATACCCATCTATGACATATTTGTTTACCTCAAGGAGGCTATTGAAAGACCTATATAAAAGAATTTGAGTTAGACATTATTTTCCCTGTAAACAATGAAACGTCCGCTTAAAATGGTTGCATTTGAAAGGACAAGCAAGGGCACTTCCCATCATATAATCAAAAGCAAATGGCTGTTATTTATTCTCTTCATATGTTGGATACATTTGCACAGAATGCTTTCTGACCATGAAGTACTGTGTATGCGAGACAAAAGGTCAGTTCTTGCTGAATTCTGAACTCTCGACTGTCCAAATGCTTTATGAAACAACCTATTTCTCATGGTACAACATGTATCTTAATGTTCAATAAAGTGGGACCGCCGTTAGCTATGAAATGTAAGCAGTTAAAAAGCATGCAAGAAATGCCATAAATGCACAGCGGAACACCACCTAAGACAAACTGTAAAAAAAATGGGAGGTGGGAATAGCATTTGGTAGATGGGTCAAAAAACAGCCGTGGGGTGAACAAATATCGTGATCAAAATATCGATGCCAAAAATATCGACATCCTATACTTATAATGGTAAGTGCAAAAATATCGGAAAAAAAATATCGGTCATTAATTTAGTTGAATTAAATATCTATTTTTAAATATATATATATATATATATATATATATATATATATATATTCACTGAAAAAACCATAGGTTTTAGGGACAGTTATAGTTAGTTGGACATTGCACTCGTACAAAACCCGTGAAATTCCCCCGTTATAGTTAGTCCAGCTAACTATAACTCGCGCCCCGCAATGCACTGCTGATGACGTCACATATTACATCACTCATGACATGGTCAGTGACATCACTGATGACATCACTGATGACATCTCAAATGACATCACTGATGACATCACTGATGACATCATCCAGTGACTGTGTGTTTCTGTAAAGTTTAAATATTTTTAATATATATAGGAAAAGACGTATTGAAGAATGAATGGGTGTGTAAGTGTCTGTATGGATGATTTAGTAGGTGCGTGACTGACTGTATAAGTGAGTGATTTAAGGTATCTTACTGAATGCATGGGTTAGTGACTAAACTGGGTGAATGTCTGTATCCGTCTGTCTGTTGCTGTGTAAGTGGCTGCAAGTGTTTGTGAATAGCTACATGAGTGTCTATATGAGTTATTGAATGCTTGTGTGAGTATCTGTATGGGTGCCTGAGTGTTTGTGTGGGAGGGGTGTGTGCGACTCTGTGCATAGATGTGTGAGTGGGTGATTCACTGGGTGGATGGTTTCAAGAGTGCATCTGTGATAGACTGTATGGGTGGGTAAGTGTGTGTAAGAGTGTGTTAGTGAGTGAATGTATGTCCCAGTGGTACATGTGTGAGTAACTACATATGTGAAAGGCAGTATATATGTGTGTTGGAGTATATAAATAGCTATAAGCGAGAGTGAGTGATTGTGATAGTGGCTGTATGGATGAGTGTGTGCTTGTATCAGTGATTGTATAAGAGCGTAAGAATGTGCTAGTATTTGTATGAGTAAGTGAGCTGGTGTGTGTATAACTGTATAGGTGAGTAAATGGTAGTGTGTTAAATTATTTGCATGACTGACTAGGTGTGTGAGTACCTCTATGGATGAGTGGCGGTGTTTGAGTGTCTATATAGGAGTATGAGTGCATATGATAGTCCTGTACTGAGTGACCGTAAGTATGAGTGACTGTACGGGTGAGTGAGTGGATGTGTGCGTAGACCTAAGAATCAGTGAGTGGGTATGTAGTTATTGGTGTTGGAGTGTCTATGGTTTTGCGAATGGCAGTCTGTAATTTAGAGTGAGTGTATCAAAGGTTATATTAGGGTGTGAGAAGATGCATGAAATTATCACGTGGATGATGTCATCAGTGATGTCATTTGAGATGTCATCAGTGATGTCACTGACCATGTCATGAGTGATGTAATATGTGACGTCATCAGCAGTGCATTGCGGGGGCGCGAGTTATAGTTAGCTGGACTAACTATAACGGGGGAATTTCACGGGTTTTGTACGAGTGCAATGTCCAACTAACTATAACTGTCCCTAAAACCTATGGTTTTTTCAGTGAATTTCAAAGGTTTTTTAAATGCTAATTTGTAACTATAACGTCCCTGAAACCTATGGTTTTTTCAGTGAATTTCAAAGGTTTTTTAAATGCTAATTTGTAACTATAACATGTCTGAAACCTACGGTTTTTTCAGTGGATTTCAAAGGTTTTGTAAATGACAATTTTTAAATGTATTAATTGTTATATACATTTTTTTCATACTGATTTACTACATTTTCAGAAACAATTTTTTTTTACATATTTTATTTTTTAAATTACATTGTAATTACATTATACATTACATTACAAAAATACTTTCTCAGAATGAATTACTTTAGTTTAAATACTTTGCACATAGGCAATAGACTTTTAAGTACAGTAGTTACAGTTGTTGCAATGGGCAACACATTTTCAAACACAATGCAACATTCAGCTCAATGTGAATTTCTAGTTAAATGCAATTAGTTACTTTATGGATTACTTTTCTAACCACAGGACTGGATCCTAGATTCAGTCCTGGAACATCTCCTGTAAACAGTTGAGTAAAAGCGTTTTGGTTACAGTCGTGATTTTTAAGGAATATTATTGTACTTTAAAAGTTGACACTTAGAAACTTTTTCTCATAGAATCACCAATGTTATCCTATGGAAGGAAATTCACTTAGAAGGTAAAAACTGTTATCGTTACATTTTCTTACTCAGTGTTGCATCCTGGATCCAGCACTGGTGCATCTCCTGTAAACAGTTGAAAGAATGCGTTTAAGTCATACAGGCGATTTTTTAGGAATATTTGTAGTTTGTGAAAATCGACACTTTGAAACTTTTCTGCTGAAAACCACACAATGGATTCCTATGGAAGAAAATATAAGTTACTGGTAAGTACGGTTAAAATTACTTTTCAGGGTCAGTGCTGGGCTAAAAGATGCAGCACTGGGTTCTCTCCTGATAACAGGTGAGTAAATTGGAATTCGTACTTTGGTTGATTTTAGAGGAATATTTTAAAGTTCCAAAACTCCACACTTAGAAGAATTTCCAAGTGAAACCAGTCAATGTTAGCCTATGGAAGGAAATTCAAGTTACTGGTAAGTACGGTTAAAATTACTTTTAAGGACCAGTACTGGGCTGAAAGATACAGCACTGAGGTCTCTCCTTATAACAGGTGAGTAAATCGGAATTCGTATTTCGGCTGATTTTAGAGGAATATTTGCACAATGGTGAAGGGAGGGGGCGGGGCCTGAGGTGACATCTGTGCAAACGCGCCCCGTGGCGCGTTTTAAGTAGGGGGATTAAGTCCCCTTGAATCATGAGGGTCCCTACGGGCCAACTAGCCCACCAGGAACCTCCAGTATGCGCCAGGGGGCTGCGTTGCAGAGACATGTACAGAGGCCACACCCCTTTTTACACCTCTCTGCAACGCAGCTCTGTGGCGCTTTCTGGACGTACCTGTTGGGCTAGTTGGCCCCCAGGGACCCTCAGGATTGAAGGGGATTTAATTCCCCATCTTAAAACGCGCCACGGGGCCTGTTTGCACACATGTCACCTGAAGCCCCGCCCCTCCCTTCACCACTGTGCAAATGCGCCCCGTGGCGCGTTTTAAGTCGGGGGATTAACTCCCCTTGAATCCTGAGGGTCCCTGGGGTGCAACTAGCCCACCATATACCTCCAAAAGCGCCACAGAGCTGCGTTGCAGAGAGGTGTAAAGGGGCGTGGCCTCTGTACACCTCTCTGCAAGGCAGCCCCCTGGCGCATACTGGAGGTTCCTGGTGGGCTAGTTGGCCCTCAGGGACCCCCAGTATTCAAGGGGATCGTTCCCCTCTGCAAACGCGCCAGGGGGCGCGTTTGCAGAGTGGTGAAGGAAGGGGGCGGGGCCTGCGGGCCCGATCGTTTTTTTTATTTTTTTTATTTTTTTCCCCCCTGAAGGGGGGCTGTGTGGCCCCCCTTCCTTTTTCCTATTTTTAGGCCCTGGGGACCCCATCCCCCAGGGCCTTACCCCTTTTTTTTCCATTAAAATTTTTTTAAAAAACGGGAAGGGGGCCGCGTGGCCCCCCTTCCCTGGGCCTGTATTGGCCCCGGGGACCCCATCCCCGGGGCATGGCCTCTTTTTTTATTTGGAGGGGGCTGCGTGGCCCCCTTCCTCAGGCCATTTAAGGCCCCGGGGACCCCATCCCCCGGGGCCGGCCTAGCACTTTTTTTTTTTTCCTTTTTTTTTCCTTTGGGGAGGGGGGCTGCGTGGCCCCCCTCCATGGCCACTTATGGCCCCGGGGACCCCATCCCCCGGGGCATGGCCTCTCATTGGGGACTGTGGGGGGTCCCCAAACCCCCACAGTCCCGCCGGCTCCCCGTGTCCTACGGGAGCCGGCATTGCTTACACATGGGGAGCAGCTAACATGCTGCTCCCCATGTGGAAAGCACTCAGCTTTGGATATTGGAAGAGAGAGCAGGTTTCCTGCTCTCTCTTCCAATATCCAAAGCAGTTTGCAATGACAGGACGGGATTCGCGCACCCTGAGCGCATCCTGCCGATTTTTAAAAAAATATATATTTTTTTTTTTTGCCCAGGGGGTCCTTGTGGGACCCCCTGAGCAAACCTAGGGGGTCAGGGTGTTTCTACCCTGCCCCCTTTGTGCGCTTTGCGCACTTGTTTCTGTCCCTCAGTTCTACCGAGGGACAAAATGGCTGCCAACATTTCCTGAATCGGAATGTTGACAGCCAGCTGACAGCCAATTAACATGCAGTTCGTGATCGGGACGGTGCGCGCAGGGTGCGCTGAGGGTACGCGGACCCTACTCGGCCATAGATATCACTATCTTTTTACTTTTGATTTTCTCAGCAACTACTGAACGGATTTACACCATTTAACAAAAGGGTTCTTTCTGAACCAAGAACTACCTCTTTGCCAAATTTGGTGTAATTCCGTTCAGCAGTTCGGGCTGTAGCCGTGTCTAAAGTTTCCTATGGAAAATTGCATGGGGAAAACGCGTTTTGGGACCCCCCTTTTTTCTCGGCCCCCGCTTGACGAATCCCCCCGAGACTTTCAGGGTAGGAGCGGACCGGAGCGGGCCATAAAGTTTGAGAATTTTGCGAAGCGGCGTCAACCGGCAAGAGAGTTATTTCAAATAGAATGTCGCGGATTTCCTATGGATAATAGGTTGTAACTATAACTATCTACTGGCGACCGCCAGTAGATAATATATATATATATATATATATATATATTGAATTGACGAAAACGCTGTGCTTAGCGATTCCCAGCCTGCGGCGTCGGTGCCTGCTAGCGGCGACAGCAACCGCTCAAATTTTCAAAGGAAATCCTCAAATTTGCCCCAAATAGCAAAAAGACAGGATGCGGCATATCTTTATTGTGCACCAATTAAAGGACGACGCGTTTCGGCATGTAGCCTTTGTCAAGTAATTTCCTGTACATTGAATTCCTTTAGAAATAGACTTTAGAGTTCATAGGCATAGAAAACATACTTGGCTTATCACCGTTTTGTAAACCACAACATATTTAAAACTCATATGTCGATAAATAACAATTCATTTTTTGGCAATGCACAATGTGCTCAATAAATTGGCATTAGAAAGCAATCATAAACGTTTGTAAAGATAGGAAATATCCTAGATAATGTTAGCGATCGTTCGTGCAATAAAGTTTCAGAGTTATAGTCAAACCACTATTTGGGGCAAATTTGAGGATTTCCTTTGAAAATATATATATATATATATTCACTGAAAAAACCATAGGTTTTAGGGACAGTTATAGTTAGTTGGACATTTCACTCGTACAAAACCCGTGAAATTCCCCCGTTATAGTTAGTTCAGCTAACTATAACTCGCGCCCCGCAATGCACTGCTGATGACGTCACATATTACATCACTCATGACATGGTCAGTGACATCACTGATGACATCACTGATGACATCTCAAATGACATCACTGATGACATCATCCACGTGATAATCTCATGCACCTCCTCACACCCTAATATAACCTTTGATACACCCACTCTAAATTACAGACTGCCATTCGCAAAACCATAGACACTCCAACACCAATAACTACATACCCACTCACTGATTCTTAGGTCTACGCACACATCCACTCACTCACCCGTACAGTCACTCATACTTACGGTCACTCAGTACAGGACTATCATATGCACTCATACTCCTATATAGACACTCAAACACCGCCACTCATCCATAGAGGTACTGACACACCTAGTCAGTCATGCAAATAATTAAACACACTACCATTTACTCACCTATACAGTTATACACACACCAGCTCACTTAATCATACAAATACTAGCACATTGTTACGCTCTTATACAATCACTGATACAAGCACACACTCATCCATACAGCCACTATCACAATCACTCACTCTCGCTTATAGCTATTTATATACTCCAACACACATATATACTGGCTTTCACATATGTAGTTACTCACACATGTACCACTGGGACATACATTCACTCACTAACACACTCTTACACACACTTACCCACCCATACAGTCTATCACAGATGCACTCTTGAAACCATCCACCCAGTGAATCACCCACTCACACATCTATGCACAGAGTCGCACACACCCCACCCACACAAACACTCAGGCACCCATACAGATACTCAGACAACCAATCAATAACTCATATAGACACTCATGTAGCTATTCACAAACCCATGCAGCCACTTACACAGCAACAGACAGACGGATACAGACATTCACCCAGTTTAGTCACTAACCCATGCATTCAGTAAGATACGTTAAATCACTCACTTATAGAGTCAGTCACGCACCTACTAAATCATCCATACAGACACTTACACACCCACTCATTCTTCAATACGTCTTTTCCTATATATATTAAAAATATTTCAACTTTACAGAAACACACAGTCACTGGATGATGTCATCAGTGATGTCATTTGAGATGTCATCAGTGATGTCATCAGTGATGTCACTGACCATGTCATGAGCGATGTAATATGTGACGTCATCAGCAGTGCATTGCGGGGCGCGAATTATAGTTAGCTGAACTAACTATAACGGGGGAATTTCACGGGTTTTGTACGAGTGAAATGTCCAACTAACTATAACTGTCCCTAAAACCTATGGTTTTTTCAGTGAATTTCAAAGGTTTTTTAAATGCTAATTTGTAACTATAACATATCTGAAACCTATGGTTTTTTCAGTGAATTTCAAAGGTTTTTTAAATGCTAATTCCTAACTATAACATGTCTGAAACCTACGGTTTTTTCAGTGAATTTCAAAGGTTTTGTAAATGACAATTTTTAAATGTATTAATTGTTATATTAATTTTTTTCATACTGATTTATTACATTTTTAGAATTTTTTTTTACATATTTTATTTTTAAATTACATTGTAATTACATTATACATTACATTACAAAAAATACTTTCTCAGAATGAATTACTTTAGTTTAAATACTTTGCACATAGGCAATAGACTTTTAAGTACAGTAGTTACAGTTGTTGCAATGGGCACCTCATTTTCAAACACAATGCAACATTCAGCTCAATGTGAATTTCTAGTTAAATGCAATTAGTTACTTTATGGATTACTTTTCTAACCACAGGACTGGATCCTAGATTCAGTCCTGGTACATCTCCTGTAAACAGTTGAGTAAAAGCGTTTTGGTTACAGTCGTGATTTTTAAGGAATATTATTGTATTTTAAAAGTTGACACTTAGAAACTTTTTCTCATAGAATCACCAATGTTATCCTATGGAAGGAAATTCACTTAGAAGGTAAAAACTGTTATCGTTACATTTTCTTACTCAGTGTTGCATCCTGGATCCAGCACTGGTGCATCTCCTGTAAACAGTTGAAAGAATGCGTTTAAGTCATACAGGCGATTTTTTAGGAATATTTGTAGTTTGTGAAAATCGACACTTTGAAACTTTTCTGCTGAAAACCACACAATGGATTCCTATGGAAGAAAATATAAGTTACTGGTAAGTACGGTTAAAATTACTTTTCAGGGTCAGTGCTGGGCTAAAAGATGCAGCACTGGGTTCTCTCCTGATAACAGGTGAGTAAATTGGAATTCGTACTTTGGTTGATTTTAGAGGAATATTTTAAAGTTCCAAAACTCCACACTTAGAAGAATTTCCAAGTGAAACCAGTCAATGTTAGCCTATGGAAGGAAATTCAAGTTACTGGTAAGTACGGTTAAAATTACTTTTAAGGACCAGTACTGGGCTGAAAGATACAGCACTGAGGTCTCTCCTTATAACAGGTGAGTAAATCGGAATTCGTATTTCGGCTGATTTTAGAGGAATATTTGCACAATGGTGAAGGGAGGGGCGGGGCCTGAGGTGACATCTGTGCAAACGCGCCCCGTGGCGCGTTTTAAGTAGGGGGATTAAGTCCCCTTGAATCATGAGGGTCCCTACGGGCCAACTAGCCCACCAGGAACCTCCAGTATGCGCCAGGGGGCTGCGTTGCAGAGACATGTACAGAGGCCACACCCCTTTTACACCTCTCTGCAACGCAGCTCTGTGGCGCTTTCTGGACGTACCTGTTGGGCTAGTTGGCCCCCAGGGACCCTCAGGATTGAAGGGGATTTAATTCCCCATCTTAAAACGCGCCACGGGGCCTGTTTGCACACATGTCACCTGAAGCCCCGCCCCTCCCTTCACCACTGTGCAAATGCGCCCCGTGGCGCGTTTTAAGTCGGGGATTAACTCCCCTTGAATCCTGAGGGTCCCTGGGGTGCAACTAGCCCACCATATACCTCCAAAAAGCGCCACAGAGCTGCGTTGCAGAGAGGTGTAAAAGGGGCGTGGCCTCTGTACACCTCTCTGCAAGGCAGCCCCTGGCGCATACTGGAGGTTCCTGGTGGGCTAGTTGGCCCCCAGGGACCCCCAGTATTCAAGGGGAGTCGTTCCCCCTCTGCAAACGCGCCAGGGGCGCGTTTGCAGAGTGGTGAAGGAAGGGGCGGGGCCTGCGGGCCCGATCGTTTTTTTTATTTTTTTATTTTTTCCCCCCTGAAGGGGGGCTGTGTAGCCCCCCTTCCTTTTTCCTATTTTTAGGCCCTGGGGACCCCATCCCCCAGGGCCTTACCCCTTTTTTTCCATTAAAATTTTTTAAAAAACGGGAAGGGGGCCGCGTGGCCCCCTTCCCTGGGCCTGTATTGGCCCCGGGGACCCCATCCCCCGGGGCATGGCCTCTTTTTTTTATTTGGAGGGGGGCTGCGTGGCCCCCCTCCTCAGGCCATTTAAGGCCCCGGGGACCCCATCCCCCGGGGCCGGCCTAGCACTTTTTTTTTTTTTCCTTTTTTTTTCCTTTGGGGAGGGGGGCTGCGTGGCCCCCCTCCATGGCCACTTATGGCCCCGGGGACCCCATCCCCCGGGGCATGGCCTCTCATTGGGGACTGTGGGGGGGTCCCCAAACCCCCCACAGTCCCGCCGGCTCCCCGTGTCCTACGGGAGCCGGCATTGCTTTTACACATGGGGAGCAGCTAACATGCTGCTCCCCATGTGAAAAGCACTCAGCTTTGGATATTGGAAGAGAGAGCAGGTTTCCTGCTCTCTCTTCCAATATCCAAAGCAGTTTGCAATGACAGGACGGGATTCGCGCACCCTGAGCGCATCCTGCCGATTTTTAAAAAAAAATATATATTTTTTTTTGCCCAGGGGTCCTTGTGGGACCCCTGAGCAAACCTAGGGGGTCAGGGTGTTTCTACCCTGCCCCCTTTGTGCGCTTTGCGCACTTGTTTCTGTCCCTCAGTTCTACCGAGGGACAAAATGGCTGCCAACATTTCCTGAATCGGAATGTTGACAGCCAGCTGACAACCAATTAACATGCAGTTCGTGATCGGGACGGTGCGCGCAGGGTGCGCTGAGGGTACGCGGACCCTACTCGGCCATAGATATCACTATCTTTTTACTTTTGATTTTCTCAGCAACTACTGAACGGATTTACACCATTTAACAAAAAGGGTTCTTTCTGAACCAAGAACTACCTCTTTGCCAAATTTGGTGTAATTCCGTTCAGCAGTTCGGGCTGTAGCCGTGTCTAAAGTTTCCTATGGAAAATTGCATGGGGAAAACGCGTTTTGGGACCCCCCTTTTTCTCGGCCCCCGCTTGACGAATCCCCCGAGACTTTCAGGGTAGGAGCGGACCGGAGCGGGCCATAAAGTTTGAGAATTTTGCGAAGCGGCGTCAACCGGCAAGAGAGTTATTTCAAATAGAATGTCGCGGATTTCCTATGGATAATAGGTTGTAACTATAACTATCTACTGGCGACCGCCAGTAGATAATATATATATATATATATATATATATATTGAATTGACGAAAACGCTGTGCTTAGCGATTCCCAGCCTGCGGCGTCGGTGCCTGCTAGCGGCGACAGCAACCGCTCAAATTTTCAAAGGAAATCCTCAAATTTGCCCCAAATAGCAAAAAGACAGGATGCGGCATATCTTTATTGTGCACCAATTAAAGGACGACGCGTTTCGGCATGTAGCCTTTGTCAAGTAATTTCCTGTACATTGAATTCCTTTAGAAATAGACTTTAGAGTTCATAGGCATAGAAAACATACTTGGCTTATCACCGTTTTGTAAACCACAACATATTTAAAACTCATATGTCGATAAATAACAATTCATTTTTTGGCAATGCACAATGTGCTCAATAAATTGGCATTAGAAAGCAATCATAAACGTTTGTAAAGATAGGAAATATCCTAGATAATGTTAGCGATCGTTCGTGCAATAAAGTTTCAGAGTTATAGTCAAACCACTATTTGGGGCAAATTTGAGGATTTCCTTTGAAAATATATATATATATATATTCACTGAAAAAACCATAGGTTTTAGGGACAGTTATAGTTAGTTGGACATTTCACTCGTACAAAACCCGTGAAATTCCCCCGTTATAGTTAGTTCAGCTAACTATAACTCGCGCCCCGCAATGCACTGCTGATGACGTCACATATTACATCACTCATGACATGGTCAGTGACATCACTGATGACATCACTGATGACATCTCAAATGACATCACTGATGACATCATCCACGTGATAATCTCATGCACCTCCTCACACCCTAATATAACCTTTGATACACCCACTCTAAATTACAGACTGCCATTCGCAAAACCATAGACACTCCAACACCAATAACTACATACCCACTCACTGATTCTTAGGTCTACGCACACATCCACTCACTCACCCGTACAGTCACTCATACTTACGGTCACTCAGTACAGGACTATCATATGCACTCATACTCCTATATAGACACTCAAACACCGCCACTCATCCATAGAGGTACTGACACACCTAGTCAGTCATGCAAATAATTAAACACACTACCATTTACTCACCTATACAGTTATACACACACCAGCTCACTTAATCATACAAATACTAGCACATTGTTACGCTCTTATACAATCACTGATACAAGCACACACTCATCCATACAGCCACTATCACAATCACTCACTCTCGCTTATAGCTATTTATATACTCCAACACACATATATACTGGCTTTCACATATGTAGTTACTCACACATGTACCACTGGGACATACATTCACTCACTAACACACTCTTACACACACTTACCCACCCATACAGTCTATCACAGATGCACTCTTGAAACCATCCACCCAGTGAATCACCCACTCACACATCTATGCACAGAGTCGCACACACCCCACCCACACAAACACTCAGGCACCCATACAGATACTCAGACAACCAATCAATAACTCATATAGACACTCATGTAGCTATTCACAAACCCATGCAGCCACTTACACAGCAACAGACAGACGGATACAGACATTCACCCAGTTTAGTCACTAACCCATGCATTCAGTAAGATACGTTAAATCACTCACTTATAGAGTCAGTCACGCACCTACTAAATCATCCATACAGACACTTACACACCCACTCATTCTTCAATACGTCTTTTCCTATATATATTAAAAATATTTCAACTTTACAGAAACACACAGTCACTGGATGATGTCATCAGTGATGTCATTTGAGATGTCATCAGTGATGTCATCAGTGATGTCACTGACCATGTCATGAGCGATGTAATATGTGACGTCATCAGCAGTGCATTGCGGGGCGCGAATTATAGTTAGCTGAACTAACTATAACGGGGGAATTTCACGGGTTTTGTACGAGTGAAATGTCCAACTAACTATAACTGTCCCTAAAACCTATGGTTTTTTCAGTGAATTTCAAAGGTTTTTTAAATGCTAATTTGTAACTATAACATATCTGAAACCTATGGTTTTTTCAGTGAATTTCAAAGGTTTTTTAAATGCTAATTCCTAACTATAACATGTCTGAAACCTACGGTTTTTTCAGTGAATTTCAAAGGTTTTGTAAATGACAATTTTTAAATGTATTAATTGTTATATTAATTTTTTTCATACTGATTTATTACATTTTTAGAATTTTTTTTTACATATTTTATTTTTTAAATTACATTGTAATTACATTATACATTACATTACAAAAAATACTTTCTCAGAATGAATTACTTTAGTTTAAATACTTTGCACATAGGCAATAGACTTTTAAGTACAGTAGTTACAGTTGTTGCAATGGGCACCTCATTTTCAAACACAATGCAACATTCAGCTCAATGTGAATTTCTAGTTAAATGCAATTAGTTACTTTATGGATTACTTTTCTAACCACAGGACTGGATCCTAGATTCAGTCCTGGTACATCTCCTGTAAACAGTTGAGTAAAAGCGTTTTGGTTACAGTCGTGATTTTTAAGGAATATTATTGTATTTTAAAAGTTGACACTTAGAAACTTTTTCTCATAGAATCACCAATGTTATCCTATGGAAGGAAATTCACTTAGCAGGTAAAAACTGTTATCGTTACTTTTTCTTACTCAGTGTTGGATCCTGGATCCAGCACTGGTGCATCTCCTGTAAACAGTTGAAAGAATGCGTTTAAGTCATACAGGCGATTTTTAAGGAATATTTGTAGTTTGTGAAAATCGACACTTTGAAACTTTTCTGCTGAAAACCAGACAATGGATTCCTATGGAAGAAAATACAAGTTACTGGTAAGTACGGTTAAAATTACTTTTCAGGACCAGTACTGGGCTGAAAGATGCAGCACTGAGGTCTCTCCTGATAACAGGTGAGTAAATCGAAATTCGTATTTCGGCTGATTTTAGAGGAATATTTGTATGTTTCAAAAATCAACACTTAGAAACTTTTTCAGCAAAAAGCAGGCAATGATATCCTATGGAAGGAAATTCAAGTTACTGGTAAGTACGGTTAAAATTACTTTTGAGGATCAGTACTGGGCTGAAAGATGCAGCACTGAGGTCTCTCCTGATAACAGGTGAGTAAATCGGAATTCGTATTTCGGCTGATTTTAGAGGAATATTTTAAAGTTCCAAAACTCCACACTTAGAAGAATTTCCAAGTGAAACCAGTCAATGTTAGCCTATGGAAGGAAATTCAAGTTACTGGTAAGTACGGTTAAAATTACTTTTCAGGACCAGTACTGGGCTGAAAGATACAGCACTGAGGTCTCTCCTTATAACAGGTGAGTAAATCGGAATTCGTATTTCGGCTGATTTTAGAGGAATATTTGTATGTTTCAAAAATCAACACTTAGAAACTTTTTCAGCAAAAAGCAGGCAATTATATACTATGGAAGGAAATTCAAGTTACTGGTAAGTACGGTTAAAATTACTTTTGAGGATCGGTACTGGGCTGAAAGATGCAGCACTGAGGTCTCTCCTGATAACAGGTGAATAAATCGGAATTCGTATTTCGGCTGATGTTAGAGGAATATTTTAAAGTTCCAAAACTCCACACTTAGAAGAATTTCCAAGTGAAACCAGTCAATGTTAGCCTATGGAAGGAAATTCAAGTTACTGGTAAGTACGGTTAAAATTACTTTTCAGGAC
Organism: Calotriton arnoldi; assembly: GCA_963921515.1. NCBI lineage: Eukaryota > Metazoa > Chordata > Amphibia > Caudata > Salamandridae > Calotriton > Calotriton arnoldi. The sequence goes on along the minus strand of CAWUFW010016964.1, from coordinate 3,554 downwards.
CAGTACTGGGCTGAAAGATACAGCACTGAGGTCTCTCCTGATAACAGGTGAGTAAATTGGAATTCGTATTTCGGCTGATTTTAGAGGAATATTTTAAAGTTCCAAAACTCCACACTTAGAAGAATTTCCAAGTGAAACCAGTCAATGTTAGCCTATGGAAGGAAATTCAAGTTACTGGTAAGTACGTTTAAAATTACTTTTCAGGATTAGTACTGGGCTGAAAGATGCAGCACTGAGGTCTCTCCTGATAACAGGTGAGTAAATCAGAATTCGTATTTCGGCTGATTTCAGAGGAATATTTGCACAATGGTGAAGGGAGGGGGCGGGGCCTGAGGTGACATCTGTGCAAACGCGCCCCGTGGCGCGTTTTAAGTAGGGGGATTAAGTCCCCTTGAATCATGAGGGTCCCTACGGGCCAACTAGCCCACCAGGAACCTCCAGTATGCGCCAGGGGGCTGCGTAGCAAAGACGTGTAGAGAGGCCACACCCCTTTTTACAACACTCTGCAACGCAGCTCCGTGGCGCTCACTGGACGTACCTGGTGGGCTAGTTGGACCCACAGGGACCCTCAGGATTGAAGGGGATTTAATTCCCCATCTTAAAATGCGCCACGGGGCCTGTTTGCACACATGTCACCTGACGCCCCGCCCCCTCCCTTCACCACTGTGCAAACACGCCCCGTGGCGCGTTTTAAGTTGGGGGATTAAGTCCCCTTGAATCCTGAGGGTCCCCGGAGTCCAACTAGCCCACCATATACCTCCAAAAGCGCCACAGAGCTGCGTTGCAGAGAGGTGTAAAAAGGGCGTGGCCTCTGTACACCTCTCTGCAAGGCAGCCCCCTGGCGCATACTGGAGGTTCCTGGTGGGCTAGTTGGCCCCCAGGGACCCCCAGTATTCAAGGGGATTTCGTTCCCCCTCTGCAAACGCGCCAGGGGGCGCGTTTGCAGAGTGGTGAAGGAAGGGGGCGGGGCCTGCGGGCCCGATCGTTTTTTTTTTGTTTTTGTTTTTTTTTTGTCCCCTGAAGGGGGGCTGTATGGCCCCCCTTCCTTTTTCATGTTTTTGGGCCCTGGGGACCCCATCCCCCAGGGCCTTACCCCTTTTTTTGTAATTAAAATTAAAAAAACAAAAACGGGAAGGGGGCCGCGTGGCCCCCCTTCCCTGGGCCTGTATTGGCCCCGGGGACCCCATCCCCTGGGGCATGGCCTTTTATATTTTTTCTTTGGAGGGGGGCTGCGTGGCCCCCCTCCTCAGGCCATTTAAGGCCCCGGGGACCACATCCCCCGGGGCCGGCCTTTCCATTTTTTTTTAATTATGTTTTTTTTTTTTGGGGGGGAGGGGGGCCGCGTGGCCCCCCTCCCGGGCCACTACTTGCCCCGGGGACCCCATCCCCCGGGGCTGGCCCTCTCCATTGGGGATTGTGGGGGGGTCCCCAATCCCCCCACAGTCCCTCCGGCTCCCTGCGTCCCTTGGGAGCCGGCATTGCTTTTACACATGGGGAGCAGCTAACATGCTGCTCCCCATGTGGAAAGCATCGGCTTGGATATTGGAAGAGAGAGCAGGTTTCCCTGCTCTCTCTTCCAATATCCAAAGCAAGTTTGCAATGGCAGGACGGGAGCCGCGAGGCTCCCGTCCCTGCCATAGCAAACTACAGTGTCCCGGGGGTAGGCACCCCGGGACACTGCAGGAGCCGGCCCTGGGGGGTGGCGGTCCCCAGGGCCATCAAGGGCTCCAGGAAGGGGGCCGCGCGGCCCCCCTCCCTTAAATTGCACAGCCCCGGGGAGGTGGTTGTCCCCGGGGCTATGGGGGTCCGTAATGGACCCCCACATTTATTTTGTAAGTGCCCCGGGGAGGTGGTGGTCCCCGGGGCGTGTGGGGGGGCTGGAGCCCCCCACACCTTATTTAACATAAAAAAAGAAGCCCCGGGGGTGGCGGTCCCCGGGGCTGCGGGAGGGCAGAAGAGCCCTCCAGCACCATTTTTATATAAAGCCCCGGGGGGTGGCGGTCCCCGGGGCTTGGGGGCCCTTTGAGGCCCCCACACATAAAATTAACCCCCCCACCATGCCCCCGAGACTTGGGCCACCCGGGGGCAAAATGCAATCCGAGCGCGGGAGACCGCGCTTCGATTTTTTTCGGCAGGATTCGCGCACCCTGAGCGCATCCTGCCGATTTAAAAAAAAAAAAAATATTTTTTTTTTGCCCAGGGGCTCCTTGTGGGACCCCCTGAGCAAACCTAGGGGGTCAGGGTGTTTCTACCCTGCCCCCTTTGTGCGCTTTGCGCACTTGTTTCTGTCCCTCGGTTCTACCGAGGGACAAAATGGCTGCCAACATTTCCTGAATCGGAATGTTGACAGCCAGCTGACAGCCAATTAACATGCAGCTCGTGATCGGGAGGGTAGGCGGACCCTACTCGGCCATAGATATCACTATCTTTTTACTTTTGATTTTCTCAGCAACTACTGAACGGATTTACACCATTTAACAAAAGGGTTCTTTCTGAACCAAGAACTACCTCTTTGCCAAATTTGGTGTAATTCCGTTCAGCAGTTCGGGCTGTAGCCGTGTCTAAAGTTTCCTATGGAAAATTGCATGGGGAAAACGCGTTTTGGGACCCCCTTTTGCGCTTTGCGCACTTGTTTCTGTCCCTCGGTTCTACCGAGGGACAAAATGGCTGCCAACATTTCCTGAATCGGAATGTTGACAGCCAGCTGACAACCAATTAACATGCAGCTCGTGATCGGGAGGGTAGGCGGACCCTACTCGGCCATAGATATCACTATCTTTTTACTTTTGATTTTCTCAGCAACTACTGAACGGATTTACACCATTTAACAAAAAGGGTTCTTTCTGAACCAAGAACTACCTCTTTGCCAAATTTGGTGTAATTCCGTTCAGCAGTTCGGGCTGTAGCCGTGTCTAAAGTTTCCTATGGAAAATTGCATGGGGAAAACGCGTTTTGGGACCCCCTTTTTTCTCGGCCCCCGCTTGACGAATCCCCCGAGACTTTCAGGGTAGGAGCGGACCGGAGCGGGCCACAAAGTTTGAAAATTTTGCGAAGATATGTCAACCGGCAAGAGAGTTATTTCAAATAGAATGTCGCGGATTTCCTATGGATAATAGGTTGTAACTATAACTATCTACTGGCGACCGCCAGTAGATAATATATATATATATATATATATATATATATATATATTAACAACAACAAACCCAACGCGGTCCCAATCAATTGAACCAGAGTCTCCACGGCACAGAGGGAATCCACAATTAATTTCTTCGAGGTATTTTTATTTTCTTGTTCTTTTCAACACCATTAGTGCAAACGTGCAAGGACGGTCAACGCGTTTCGGCGAATGCCTTCAACTGGACCATAGAGTCCAACAGTCTAAACTGTCTATTTAAAGTGACACAGTGCATGAATCCCTTGTTTGTTTCTGTTAAAAATAGACTAGACTGTTAACCCACATTTGTAAATATTCACATTGGCTATTAGCTGTTGCCATTTTTCTCTTATTTACAACTTCTGCCAAATACGTAACTGAACGTGGGGGCACACTG